>PNEQ01112246.1:0-11820 GCA_003012365.1 Medauroidea extradentata
ACACTCGGAATCTCGATTTTCTCATTTTTTGGGGACAAGGGTCTGTCATATCTACCGCTCAACAGTGTGACGTCTGGCTACTGATATCAATTTATGTTTACATTATTACGTTAATTAATTTCCCGCAAAACGTTACGGAAGTCGGGGCCTAGAGACACTTTGCAGAAAAAATGCAATTTTAAAATTTTCTGTTACGGTACGGGAGAGGGGGGGGGGGGAAATAACCCGCTATCGAATTTACGAAGGTAGCGATTTTACGAATGTGATGAGAGGAACCGTGAGTATTCGTAAAATCGGGGGTCTAGTGTATTTAATATACTTTAAAATATTTATGATATTATTGCCATACTTTCCCACTGTATAATTTGACTTAATAAGCACAAAATGACACCACTGGGCCGTTGAACATGAACTATTGTCAATTATTGCTTCTTTTAAGCGTATCGTCGTTCACGACAGTAAAACTGAATGGAACTTGAATTCCTAAACTGCATGTGTCATTATGTTGTATGTTTGTTAGTGGCAGCTTTAAGTTATAAATCTGAATATAACAGATTCATTTACTAGGTTCGTAACAGAAATAGTGCACGTCGTGTAAATTAGAGTTGATGCACAAAAACCAGTATTATAAGACGTTAACTCGCAGGTAACTAAGATTACAATTGATTACAGCATTTCAACACCAGAGTGTTTAATGAGTATACATTGCAGATACCATTTTTTTGGGCAGTGTAATGTAGATGTATACATTGTACAAATCTAAGTAAATAAAAGCATGTGGCAATATTTATGTTTACATGCAGTGAAAAGATATATGCTTGCAGAAAATATAAATTAATGAAGGCTTTTTTGAGTGCTCACTTTATCCTGAACGACATACACGTGTAGTTAATACAAGCAAAATTCAATAAACAAAGGTGCAAAAAAGCTTCCCAACCGAAACATAAATTCAACTTCAAATCTTATATACAAGACACACTGAAAAATTTTTCAACAGAATCAAAGTGATATGACAGGTGATTTTCAGTTGAAGACCCAACAATATCTGGAATTTATCTCTACTTATTCACTTTTTAACAACCAAACTGCTAAAAAAATTTCTCCAAGTTCCATATCAACAAGTTTACACAATAATGCACCACCCACAAGATAATATGCCTACTGCAATAGTAGGAATCTAAAATCATCCACATAATATTTTTATAGAAAAATTACAGAACAAGTATAAATGTAACAACCTCAATCAGTAAATAAAATGTGTACATAAATCCACTCTTGACACTAGTGGCTTGTAACTTTAATTAAGCATGCATACACATGTAAAACCATGCATATGTTGACAAGTTGATCGTATTTCTTTTAGAAGTGCAAAAGCAGCTGATTTCAGCACATACAAGATCTCATGAGGAATACTCATTTATAATTTCCTTTTTTTATAAGTATGCACGCTTTGACTACCTACATGATGTTTAATACTGCGACAATAGACTATAGTCAAAATAAGAAAGGTTTGCCAAATTGTGACAGGCGGCTTTCATTGGACACGGAATTATGCTACTTTGTATGTATATTTCATCTCTAAAAAAATTAATATAAGAAAAAAAGGTTAATCACACAAATAATTTTATTTATTTATATTTTGTATGAGATTTTAAAATGTTTATTGCAATGGGAGTTTACAATTAGAATTTATTGGTTTGTGGACATACGCCACTGCTCATGTTTTGTTGACCAAATTTGTGTTGAAAAACAAAATGACGAAGTACAAAAAACACATTAAAAAGCACAATAAAAAAATCCAGAGGAAATCCGTAAGAATTTTTTTATATATTTATTTGATATATATATAAAAACATATTTAACAGCAAGAATTCTGAAGCTAGAACTCAGCAATTTGACAACACCCAAACACAACAGACAGACAGACATATTGAGAATCTGGTTTTCTTTTTGTCTGTCTTTTGTGTTTGGGTGTTGTCAAATTCTCAACTTAATTCATCTTTAGAATTCTTGCTAGTAAATATAAATATAAAAAAAGTAAAAAAAAAAAAATCTTGGTAGAATTCCTCTGAATTTTTTTCCCACCTGTTTTTCGTGTTTTTTTTTGTGCATTTTTATACTTTATCTTTCAATACAAGTTTGGTCAACAAAACATGAGCAATGGCGTATGTCCACAAACCCATAAACTCTAATTAAATTTTTTATCCTGCCCTTTTTTTTATCGCAACAGTAACAGTGGTTGTCTCACGCCTTGTAAAGTAGCAGTGACTTAGCAACCTTAGTTCTACATATCCTCTTACTGAAATACAACAATTAGGAATCACTATGAAATCAAAATGATTTCTTCATACAACACAGAAATTACTTTATTAATCTTTTATATCAACTAATATTCCTACCAATTGCACAATTAAATTTGTTACATTTAACCAGAAGGTAGTACAGTTATTTTATTTAATCTTACTTTACATTCGTCTGCAAGATGCTTTCTGCTATAACACTAAAATTTCACCCAGAGATTATGTTGAGTGTGTTACACAGTAAAAAAAATTGAATTCGGCTGTTAATAATAATTTCTCTTTCCTTGCAGGTAAGATTGAGTGATATTTTACTGAACACAGAATGTTTCCGCGGAGTTTACTGTTCGCCAGCACTAATATTTGACAAAATAGTTTTAAAAAAACAACGAGAACCTAGTTAGTGTACATGAAAAGGAAAAATAAAAATTTACAAAAAATAAAAACAAAGCAGGGCTTCGCAAAAATGCTTACGTATAGAGCTTCCTTAAGTGTGAGACACGACCAAGGATAAACCATTAAGTTATATTTTCTTGTGTTTGGAAGTGCAGACATTTTTCATTGGAGAGCATTAGAATACAAAAAGTAGTCAAAAAATGTTAGTAAGAATTGGGTCATTTAAGAAATCCTATAGCTTATATGTGTTCAGTTTCTGTACAGGAAATGTAACTGGGTTTAGTACTGTTTTGTTTACTTGTATTTTTACCTGCTTGTAAAAAATAATCATAGCTTGTCTCTCTTCAAAACGAGTAACTTCTATGTAGTAATATTTGAAGTATTTATTATGACATCCAAAATGACCCAACACACTTATGTACTTCTATTGACACTTTCTGGAAAAGTTTACAATCAGAATTTTTCAGTCCGTCTATTCCACTCCCCCTGCACTGCTTTACATACCCACGTATAATAAACTCATAACAAGGGCACACAAACAATAATGCTCGACAAACACCATGCTGAACTGTCTCCTTAGACTATAGCAAGGGTTCAATAGTCAACACCTACCTAGAGCAGACCGCAAAGTGGCTATTGTACTCCACAGGATGTACTAAACCCCTTACAGTGAGGCAAATATGTAACACAAACCTGCATGGAAGGAAAACTTACATAACGGAAGCTGTGGCAAACTGAGCACCTGGAGATCAACAAAGGACCCATCCAGAGACAAGCAGGTGTTGTCAATCTGCTATGAGACTACTGATCACATATCACTAACTAGACAGTGGGAGATTTAAAACTATGACACATTACAACTGACAACCATTCCCAATATAACACTATTCATAATGACAATGTACACACCCAAGTTTCAAATTGCACTATCATGCACTGAAATGCTAGAACATGCTTAGAACACATTTTCCTACAAAAAAACACAGACCCACAAATATTAACCTCTGCCTGAACTGTCTTTGAAAATGTGATCGAACAGTTTCGTTTATCGCCTCCCATATGTTTCTGATGCAAGTGAAGGCTTTGACCAGAGCTTCATGTTCATGGAACATCATAGGAGTTAAGAGTTTCAAATAAAAGCTTTGTGATGAGATTGAACACCACATTTCTATCATCAAATTTCACCTTGCCAGAGAACACTACTGATCTTACTGCATTCATAACTATCTCTGGTAAATACGATGCTGACTAATGAAAGGATAATGCTGCACATGCACCTTATATTACATGTCATGTGCCACAAGTACAACCTGAGTGCAGCGAGCCCCAACATCTACTGGATGTGGCACGCTCCTATCACACGTCACTACACCTTCTGATAAACATACTTCCATATCCAAGAGTGGGCCAGAGATGTGGAGATAAGCTGCCACTAAGTAGCACTCGAGCAACTGGACGAACACTGCGAGAAGGGTGGGGCGTCAGGTAACCACTGCACAATACGTATCTCCAACATGCAGCATGGGTAGTTATCCCCCCCCCCAGCCCATGTCATCTATCCAGCTACTCCTCATTAGCCTGTAGGAAGTGTTTTTTAAAATTTAGCTCCTCTCACACCTCTTGGTAAGTTTCCGTGTGTCTGAAGCCCACTTGCAGGTTCCTTCAGTCACCCTGCCTCAGCGTTGATATTGCAGTCAATCTATAAACCTGTGCTTGTGCATTTATTGATCACTATACCCTGGGTCGCTACAAAGTGACAGCTACAGAGTGGCAAAAACCTCAGTCATGCCCTAAGTCATTACCACCCTCTCCGAAAAAGGGAGTCCCCAGGGGGCCAATTAAATATCGCTTTATATGGGTACAATGCAAAATATGAACTGTGTTGTGTCTAGCTGAGATGTAGTGGAATTGAATACTCAAACACCGAAACGGAAGATGTCACATGATGGGTACAAAACAGTCGTAAATATATGTGCCCATCAAATAGTCCCAAACAAGTCTGTATATCTGCTTTGTTCATGCATGGACAGCTAAAAAACATGAGGATCTAGTCAGTTCCAACAAAGACTAGAGGTGTAAGTGACGACCCATTTTACTTGTTCTGTATCTGCGCTTCACTACGTCGATGCAAATATCAGGTAGTACAGTAATATTCAATTGTAAACCAGGTCCGCCCAGAGCATGTATTGAGGTCCCACACACATCCTGATACAGCTGCAGGGACGAGGGCCATGTAAACGGGTGTGGAATGTTCACAAGTATCTGTCACTCCTCAAGAGCAGCTAGCAGATGATTGCACCACCAAACATGTAGTTATCCACCAGAGGTAATGAGAGACGATAGGTACCTGGCAGTAGTACTTTCCACTTCCTACACCACCCAAACACACTGTAATTACTCTCTCAAAACATACGTAATCAATATTCTTGGGGTAATAAAATACAATTTATGCATACGATTTGGAGCTTTACAAAACACTGCTGCATGACAAACTTATTTGTGAACATTTAGCTCAAGCGAGGCAATAATTCATCTTTCATATTTTTGTATCTTTCCAAACAAATACTTCCACAAAGAAACATCTTATTGAAATCAGTTTGAAATTCATTCTTAATAAACTAATCTTGATACTCCGACCAACCATTTTATGTCGGCACAGAAAAAAAATTACATGAAAGTTTCAGGGGTGATTCACAAGTGAAAATGTTTCTCTGGAGACAAACAAAGAGATACACAGAGTAGTACAAAGAAGCACACACATACACCCCACACTCCCTACCCCGATGTGTTGGACACAGAGAAGACACAAGTGCGCAGGCGGTGAGCGCCTGCCCTCAAGCAAGACGCTAGACATGCCTGCTAGCAACATATTCCATTTACCTTTCAAAGTCCCTACGTGTCGGTATCGTAGCGACATTACCGGGCGCCTGGCTGCTGTTACCTCCACTTTGATAGGCAGAGTATGTCCTGACAATGTAAAACATCACGCACGTCAGCATGACTCGACAATGCTCCAACTGGAGGACAACTCAGCGAATGATAAGGGAAGGAGCAGTGTACAGGAAGTAGGATTGTTTAAAACTTCTACAATAACACAAGGACATAGCAAAAAAAAACTAATCCACACAAAACTAAAATTAGCCATGAGAGACCTTTCATTTTTATTTATTTCAGTTGAATACTACAGAGAAATTATACATTAAATTCATGTTTTACATGTACTATGTTAAGAAGTTTCGAGCATAAACAGATTTTACCGATATGTATTACGAACCAATAACCCAAGCTAATACAGCCAATATCCAATACACACCAACATGTAAGTATTGTAATGTCATATTAGTAGTACTCTTAATGATAGGCCCAACGCAACAAACCATTTAAAAATTAAAAGAATAAAAAAATCTGAAGTTTCAAGCTTACTTTCCTTAAACACTACGACTTGTGAAGTTAATTCTTCCAGAACTAATATTTTATTTTTTAAACACATTTGCAATAACTCTCTGAAGGGAACTAGGAGAGCATGAAAAAGCCTCAAACGTAATAAAAGCTACACAGGATGTTTTGTAATTAAAATGGACATAAGTATACCAGTAAATAATCATTATGTATTTCGTAAATAAATTAATGGCTACAGAAATCAAGACATACACATACTGTTGTACTATTTGAGTAAAATTTATTTATCATTATGATTCAATGAACATATTTCTTGTAAAATTTGATAAAACGAGTGAAATTTTTTCATAAATTTAAACTATTCAAAATTATATTACATGTTACCTGTTTGTACTTACTTTTCCAGGCAATTGGTAGGTCTATTAAACAAATTGTGTTGCTATTTCTTTTGAACAGCTTCAACATAGACCTGTGCATTTTTGTTAGTTTAAAAAATTACTCAAGTACCACCATACCAATTTTCCAGATGTAAAAATGTAACTTCATTGGTTAAAAATATACAGAATTAAAAAAAAAAACACCCAAACTGTGTCCCCCTTAATGTTTGTAAACACGAATGTAGGCCTACTACAATTTTGAGTCAGACTTTAAATTATGTAATAGCAAATGTGTAAAGTAATTTTATTAGAAAAGAAACTTCATAATGCCAAAATCTGATTTAAGAGATTCAACTTTGTCCGTACACTTATTTGACTCTGAAGCAGAACAATTACACTTTGGTACAATACATGCATCCATAGTAGTGCTAGTTGTAAGAACGCCTTCATGCAACCCACAAACACCTGAGAGCTATAGTCATACTGGCTCCCTCATGCACATGCCGACACAACTCAGTACAGAACAGAGAACTACACACATGTTCACATAGCTCCACACCTCAGGACCTGCATACATACACACCAGTAAACAGACATTCCATGGACGTGAAAACAGCAATCAATCCAGCACGTCTAAAACTAAGTACTATGACCGGATAGCAATGAGCATTTTTGTAAGTCCATTAGGTATTGTCTCAAAAGTGTATGTATCATCTCGTATCATAGTGCACGATAGTGGTTCACGATAAACTGAGTACCTTTTACTTCCTTTTTAAATCAACCTTCAACAACTAATACAGTAGAACCTCAAAGTAACGACAGTCCTAGGATTCCGAAAACTGTGTTGTTATATCACTTTCGTCGTTAGATCAGAACAACTAATTTTAACCCTTAAAAATATTTTTAAAAAAAACATTTTTTGCCTAGTGTGTACCCTGATTAAAAGTTTTGTCTGTCACATGTTTAAAAATAAATTAATTGATTATTTAATATAACAGGCAAACATTTTGTTAATAAAACAATAGCCTTGTAAGACTATACATACCACCTCATTCCCAAATAATTTTAAATCATTAGTGACGTGACAATTTTCTAAGCCAATTTCATCCATAAAAGTAAAAATAAAACATAATTTTTTTCAATGTGTGTGCGCATATATATAACAAGGGCATATCATTAAAATGTACATATCTTAAAAACTAAATCATGCCCCAGAGGATGTACAAATAACTACTTTTCGTGTCTGACAAATAATTAGAGCACAGCGTGCCAGCATGAGCATCTAGATCCTACATATTTCAGCCCTACACAACCTGACAGCTGAATGAGCTTCTAGATACCCAGTCTCCACAGTGGGCCAGCAAGCGCACCTATTACCTACATATTTACTCCCTACGTAACCTGCAATTAAATGAACACCTAGGTAGTATACATCACGGCAGCGGACAGTATGGAAACCAGATGGAGATAGTGTTTCATGCCTTCGTCGAAATACACTACTATGCAATGCACTGTACCAATTTCATTGCATAGTGATTAATACTGTGTTTAATGATTGTTGTTCAAGAACGTGAAATTATTTAATAAGTAGATATTTAAAAATAAAATAATTATTGCTCAAGTATTTTTGTTTTATTGAAAGTAACATAAAACTCAAGCGCCACATACCTATTTTAAGTTAGCAGTAATGAGTGAGGGGTGCACATCACCGTGGACTCGCGAGTTCTTTACTTAATTTTAATCACATTTTATTCCATTTATCATGGGGTCGTGGTGGCAGAGAGGTCGGGCCCTGTATTTTCGCATGTGGGAATCGTACCGGATGACGCCGCTGGTCGGCGGGTTTTCTCGGGTACCTCTCATTTCCCCCGCCCATTCATTCCGGCGCTGCTCCATACTCACATCATATCACCCCCACCAGCACTAAAGACCTCCATGTTAAGCGCTTACCAAAAATCTCTCACTCACTCCATTTATCATTTTACTGCTATGTTCTCGCGAACATACTTTTATAAACTAAAATGCCAATTTCGTACAGTGCCTTACGTGCAGACTTCGCATCAATGGTTTTGACCAACCACAAATGGAAAATGAGGGAAATAACTTAAAAAAATATATATGGTTTGAAATTCTTGAGAACATTATTTTCCACATACTGCGCAATGTGCCACACAAACTACTACTAGCGTCGTACTCGATGCAAATGAGAGCAGACAGTCTCATGTTGTCACTCCATGGTATCTGCTACGTTACGCAATGTGGTATGTGCATGCGGTAAGACTGTACGAGCTGCAAGCATAGAACAGGAAGTGATACAGTAATGAATGTGTGCAAGGTTGGCTGCCTGGACGGAGGCATTACTTCACTCACATCTATCTTGCTCGACGCTTGCTCGCCAACACATCCAAAGCAAAATTATTTGATATCTTCTGCAGCGTCCGCTTTCCGCCCGTGTTGCCCATCCGCTTCAACTGCGAGCACGTATGACATGGCCTTGAAGTACATTAACTGTGTGCAATTATAAATGATTCTGTTGGCCGCAGCATAATATCTCAAAGCCTTCTAAACCGTAGGCTAGTTCTTACCTTGAGTGGCAAAATAAATACTCTACATTTACTAAACGGCAACATGCCGGTTGCAGAAGTAGGCTGAAGGAACGAGTGCAGTACTCATATATTACGAAATAAAGCACAAGATATAAGATCAACTTCTAGTACTGCACCAAAATGGGCAAAAAATTGTGCCAATTTAATTTTAATGTAATCAGTGGCGCAGTATTAAAAGGAAAACTGCTATAACTTTGTCCTACTATCCATGTTTACAGCGGTGTAAAATTCTTCATTAACACGTGTGAAAAAAAATAGTGATAAGTTTACATTAGTTTAATCAGTGATGATAAATTAAATCAACCTACTAACATCTCTAATTACAGTCAAAATATTTTACCTTTATAATCCTATACATACTTTTCTTTAACCCACATGCATGTCATACATGCAACAAATGTTTACAGACAATCGCAAAAATATTCACACCTATATAGTTTTAGTTGTGTTTGCTCCAACGTTATTTTTAATTTTCGGTTGACAAAGATAAAGCAAGCATTACACACAAGAAATAGTGATATCAAATATTCTATCAATGGCTGTGATAACCTTGGGAGTGAAGGGTGTGGAGAGATAGCATGGTGCATCGTACTGTATTGCTACGTCAATGGTGGTAAACCACCTGACTCGCCGCGCACTGCTGCCAGAGCACTACGGACCCATAGCGCCATGCTGCCGCTGTATTAAGCATGCACCACACTGTACACATCTTTTGTAATATATTTGATATGTAAATGTTATGGGGCATCATTTGAACGTATTGGTAATCTGCACCCGCAAAAGTTTAAAAAAAATGCATATTATGCTTTATGTGTCTTCAGTGTACATAGTTTCCTGAAATGAAATTCGTACCATGGATAAGGTGGGCCGACTGAGTAATTTTTCAGCAATATTTTTGATTTCGCACATCCGCTGATTTCCTGGGATGAAATACCGGGATAAGGTATAATTTCACTACAATACATATTTCTGTTGTTAGTTTATCACTACAGTCTTTGAGCATAGTTCTATTTTTGATTGTTTATACAGTATTTACCTTCCTTGCTTTATTGTATCCTAGTATGCTAGTGTCTTGCCAACGAACATAATTAAATACATTATTATAATTTTCTTCTCAAAATATTGTTATTTTTTGGCCTTATTATACAGCTTGCGAACATATTGTAAATCAGTTTTAATGTCTCGCCACAAAATACTTGCTTCTGCACAACAAACTAAAACAAGGAGGGGACGAAAGGAATTTGTGGCTTATTTATTAATGGTTGTTGCAGTACGTTTTTGTTGCATGCAAAGAAATACTTGTAAACAACATAAATTGGTAACTTTTGGATTTTGCATTATTTTCTTATCTTTTCCAAAATTAAAATTTATATTTCTGAGGGGTTCTGAGAATGTCATTTGATCACTGTTTTTGTTAAACGAAACCCACTGTCGTTAGATCGAGGTTCTACTGTAATTGTATTTTATTGCAGTCTCAAGACATTGCATTTTTTAAGCGATGAAATATGCAAACTGTATCCATCAAGTAAAATGGCAACATTTACGTTAATAAGAGGTGAAAGGTAGGGATTGTTAAAAACAGAATTTTAAAAAGTGCTGAATTTTACTGTGAACTGTCTATAAATATAAACTTTCTACGTTTTTCCAATACTAGAAAGTTTACATTTCTTTGCTCTTAAATTAATTTTATATTAAAATTTCTGGATATTAGAAAAACACCATCAAAATAATTTCAGTCAACTCATACGAATGTCTACATTGGTTTATTACCATTACTATTATTACACAAAAACAATAAGTACAATTCTTCTTACTCTTACCCTTTCCAGGAAACTAAATAATTTTTATTAGATAAATAAAGACTGAAGCAGTTTCAAGCACGTTTTAAGAAATTCCATTGGCTTGAACTAGTCACATTACAACAAGCATGGACAGAAAACTGTTCCCCTTCATCTTCTTAAACTTAGTAAGTACTGTCTATCCCATGTAAGAATTCCGTATTTTGACAGCCGATGCTACCAATATTTTTAACACGTGCCAACGTGGCAGAATAACGTACCATTTAAAACAACAGGACGTGATTGTGTGACCTAATGAAGCAGTAGTGGCAGCCCTGATCAACAAATCAGTTAACTTCCATCGCCAACATTGAAAGTAGTGTGTAATATACGTGAAAAATAAGTAAGCATTTTTGGAGGAACCGTAATATATTAACACGTTTATGTATCCAGCATTAGTCAATTAACTATTTTATTCTATTCAGACTGCGTGATTTGAATAACTATTTTAAAAACAACCGCACCATTATCAACAGACCAGTAACAGGCGGCAACCAAAACTGTGTGCATTTGTAATTCTTTTCTTTTAATGTGTTATTTTATAAATTCTGTGAATATATTTAATATATTGCAATGCAGGAATTAAAATACATGGTCTGTAATCGCCAACGACAACAGGATATTTTTAGACGCGTTTCGGAAGAGTGAACTGGAAAAACGTTCAGCTTTTCAGGTTCATGGCAATGGCATGTCTACAAAAAACAATAGGGGAACATTCCTAGAAAAAATTTTTAATGTTTACCTCATTTTTCCGAATCGTTTCGGCACTAAATGCAGCCAGGCAAAGCAATAGCTCCGTGAACATTGTAATTTTCGAATTATTCAGGTTTAAAAATGTCATATTTTCAAACGCCGCCATAAACATTGAAAACGCGTTCTTATTGGATAACACATTTATGACGTAGAC
>PNEQ01112247.1:0-11820 GCA_003012365.1 Medauroidea extradentata
TTAATTATTACTTTTAGCAGAAATTCCAAAATTATTAGTAACTTTTGTGTAGGGAAACATTTTATTTTATACACATTGTTGAGCAACCTGGTTTTTGTATGTAGAAGGTATTTGTTTTCCATTCTCTAAACTAACAAACACAAAACATTTTATTTTGATAGTGCAATCACTAATGAGTCTGATCATGATGTCTTATATTTAAATTTTTGCCACAATTTTTTTATTTGAATTTTATAAAGTCTGCTTGTCAGTTGTCTTTAAAAGTGAAAAAGAAAAATTTTTTAAAAGCAGTCTTTAAAATATTTTACCTTTTTGTGAATATGTTGTAAGCAATAGAACTTTAATATAATTGGTTAGGTTTTAGTTTTGTATATCACAGCTTACAAAAATTGCATACTGATGTTTTCATCGCAAGCATCATTATCTCATTGCAAGTCATTCTGAAAGGTATGACTGAAAGGCACATAAAAATACTTGGTATGGCAATACCAATATTTAAATGTGAACATAAATAATGAAAGTAAAGCTTGTTTAAATAAATAAATATATATATATATATATATATATAAACGTATTTAAAACATTTTGTTTGAATCATGTTTTTTTCAAAGTGTATTGTTTAAAACAACACACTTTTAACATGTCAACCCTGGTGTTTCACGTCTAGATCCCTTATGCCAACTTTTGCAACTTTTTGTACAAGCTCCAGATATTTTTCTACCTCCTGGTCCTGTTCTTGCCTTCGCCGTTTGTCCTGTGCAAATTCACCCTCTGCCTTCTGTCTTAGGCAGAACCACATATGAATCTTATACTTTATGTACCTCATTCTTCCTCTCTTCTTAACTCATAAAATAAAGTTAGCCCTACAAAATCCTAAAGGGCGCTGGTCACCTCAGTTTTCAAAATCTTTAATTATTATTATATTTTTCTTATTTTTAAACATAAATTGTGATTAAATCTTCCTCTTAGGAAATGTTTGTATCTCTCACAGTTTTTGTGTAGTAAGTAGTAGACTTCAAAATTTGCACTTTACGGTTTTAAGTACGACACTAAAACCAAATGACATACCAAACTGACAAAATTCACAGTGTTAAACAATGATATAGGCTATCATTTGACATACGTAAAAACAAAAAATAGAATACTTTTGTATTTAATAACAAATGCCGAATTTTGAAATGAAAATTTAAAATAATATCAAAAATTTTTTTAGAAGTACAAAAAATATATTTTTAAATCACAATGTATGTCTAAGATAAGAAAAAAATATTTGGTATAAATATAAAAATAAAAAAAGACTATGAAAACTGAGGTCAACTGCACCCTTAACTCCTGTTCCACAATTGCTACTTATGGGTGTGAAGATGAGTTCCTTGTTTATGTGGATGGTGTATTTATAACTGCTGTGGAATGCGACGAGGAGAATCATCCTCATTAGTACGGCTGGACGTGGGTTCTTCTGAAAAAAAAAACAATGTTATATGTATTAGTAACATGCCCAATATACACACAATCTTACATCACTGAAAATCGGAAAAGTGAAACATTAACATTCAATGAGAAATCATTTGTAGCTATGAAGTAGCTGCTGCATCTAAACGCTTATGAAAAACTGAATCTTTGTAAAATAAATTAAATTACACACACACACACACACACACGTGTGTGTATATATATATATATATATATATATATATATATATATATATATATAGAGAGAGAGAGAGAGAGAGAGAGAGAGAGTTGGCCCGCCTTATCCGCAGTATTTCATTCCAGGAACTCCTTGTATAACGCCAACCGCGTATATTCAAGATACAGTAGAACCCTGTTATAATATTCCTGCATATAGCATCACTTTTCTTTGGTCCCACTATTTTTCCATTTCCTGCTTATAAAAACACAGGTACTTTTATTTCCTGCGTATAATATAATTTTTTTCTCAGACATTAACCACAACTCGGATAAAATTTTTCTTAACTGTATTATTATAGACAAAATAACTGAGCTGTAGACTAAAAACATCAGTACAAAACTAATTAATGTCTGGGAATGCAACATAAGAGTACTAATCTGTGATACTAAAGATGACGATCATGAACCTACCTACAAATGGGAAAGCCTCTGTTATACACACTGTATGTATTCATCATATTTGATAGCACAGTATCTATAGCCTCTATAAATCTCATTACAGGCTTATTTATTGTACATAAACTATTGAATTTTAAGTTACTTTTGTGTAATATCCATTTATTGGTGCAAAAATACTGATTCCTGCTTATAAAATTTTCCTGCATATAACACTTTTTTTTCACAGGTCCCTTGAAAATCATTATAACAAGGTTCTACTGTATCTTAATAACCTACATAAACCACCATATACATTTTATAAATTACAATTTAACCCCTAACTCCACATACTACAGTATTTGTGTGAGGTACAGATCTTTAATACGTTCATAAAATCTCCCGCAACTTTTGAATATCGGTAAAAATTCCACACCATGTGTGCAATGCGGCGCATGTTAAATACAGCGGCAGCCACACAGCGAGTGCGAGGACACAGTGACTGGCAACAGCGTGCGACGAGCCAGGTGGTTAGCCACTGCTGACGTTGCAACACAGCACAGCCTGATGCACCATGCTATCTCTCCATCCTACACTGCCAAGGTAAAGCACTGTGCGAAAAAGGAGTGTCGCTGCAAGCGCTGATAGAACGACATCTGACAACACTATTTCTCGCGTAAGATGTGTACTTTATGTGTCAAACGCATAAAATAACGGTGGAACAAGCACAACTACAACTACGTAGGCGTGAATATTTTTCAATTGTCCGTAAATATTTCTTGATTGTATGATGTGCATATAATTACAGAAACGAAAAGGATTATAATAAAAAATATTTTGACTAATTAAGAGGAATCTTCGCCGGTGTCGAATTTCCACCTTTGACGTGTGGGGAACAGCGTGGCCATAAGAGCCAGTGTCCCATGCTTGACAAGAAACATATTGCCTCCATTCGCAGTGCCCACAACTGCTGCGCAAGGTTTTCCATGTAGTCTTTTTCCTACGGGACTTTAAATGGTGACCACAACGTTTTATTTTTGAATAGTATGAAGTAAAGACCAACGCATGTCTCTCGCTTTGCACTTTACGAAAAAAAAAACTGTTTTAGCCACTTTGAGAGGCCCGAAAATCATGTTTCTACTAATAATCGTGCTGAATTTTTGAAAACGCAAAAGCATAGTTTCAAGTGTGTGTACTTTTTGTAGACAAACATAATATGAATAAGTTACGCGGTTTCGGGTAAAAAAAAAACGAATACGTGTTACATGCTGCAACGCCATCCATGTGCTAGTCGAGGTCTCCTCTTAAGGGTGTTAGCAGTTTCGTAATACAGCATCACTGATTACACTAAAATAGACTTGGTGCAATTTTTTTTCACAAGTAAAGGAAAAAATTTACACCACTGTAAACATGGATAAGGATAAAGGTTTAGCTTCCGTACCTTTGGCCAACTTTTGCAACAGACATGTTGTCTTTCATTAAATGTAGCATTTTCATTTTGTCAAACAAAGAACTTTGCACGATTTCTCTTCGGTTTAGAAGGATCACTACAGCCTTTCTTTTTTTGAAACATTACGCTACAGGCCACGGAATATTGTTTAAGTGCACACAGTACATGCACTTCGAGGTCATGCCCTATGTGCGGGCGGCAACCGGGCGAACAAGACAATGTAATTAAATATAAGTGTGTGTTCTGCGTGGAAACAGTTTGCTGGCAGGCAGACGTAGCCCGTGGGTGATATTAAATCATTTTGTTTTGGAAGTGTGCGGTGAGCGACAAAACGTATACGAGTAAGTACCGCGCTGCCCACACATTCGACATAGCATCGCTTCTTTGCTGCTACCACCCACACTACCCGCTCGTCCTCAAAGTTGCAGCGCGCACATGTAAGACGACTATTTTTACATAGTTTTCGCCTTCAAAAATTGCTACTCATATGAAGGTGTGAAAATTGTTAGTAACCTAAAAATCGTTTGAAAGTTAAGCTGTAAGCTGTGGAGTTGTATGATGTTCCAAGAAATTTTGTGTTTTCAGTTTCAAAATGAAAACAAGTGCCCCTATTTTTTAAAAATAAAATTTACAGTACAAAATTTTGTCATTCGTGACATATGCCACAATTACCTCACAATGAAGCGTGTGTCACTTGCCGATCAATACAACTGGAGCACATGCCTAGATCCTTTGTTTCGCCAGCCCACAACTCTAGGGCGGAGAAAACTAGGATCTAGGTACTGTACCACACATTCATGTGTTTAGTGCTTGGCTGGCAGGCGACAATAGCGCACAGAAATGTGATGAACATGCAAGCAGCTGTTGCAGCACGGCGATGCCATTTAGTGTGCAGCATGCCGTATTCCAGCATTGCCAAGCAGCGCACAGCTGCCGGCAACTGATGATGTCGCGGGCCACATGTGCCGCCACCATGCATTTCTTGGGCTCTTGGGCGCCCGAAGGGCAGAAGTAGCCATTGTTATTGGTTTGTGTGTCTCCTATGATGTTTATTTAACGGTAATAAATGCATTAACAATATTTGAAATAAATTTGTAATGTTTTCGGTAAAGGAAAAAGAAATTTTTCTGCCAGGACTTTCAAAATTAATTATTTTCCTTCTTTCAAGATTTTGTACCTTTAAAATCATGACTCATCATATGTGCGGGGTCATCCTATATGCCGGCAAATACGATAAATAATAACTATCGTACACGGAACAGAAATGAAACACCGTTGTCTTATATTTATTTAGAGGAGTTTTGTTTACCTTTTATTTTCCATTTACCATGTTGCTGTTATTTCATCTCAATTGCGTAAATGGTTCGTCTGGAACAGTTTGTTTAAGTTTCCTTAATGACATTAATACTACATATGTATGAGAAAAATACTGGAATATGTACATGATATTTTGCTGTCTCTCTCGTAGCACATATGCATATGATATACATACATACACTATATGTGTATATAAAAATTTTTTTGTCTTTATTGGGTGCTTTACATGCCATACAAATAAATGTTAACAAAAAATATTTTCCTCTGACATCAGTCCCTGGACACAACAAATCACATGGCCATGAGACAGGAATGTTTAAGATATAGGACGAAAAATATATGATGACTAAAGGAAGACTGTATGGTATTTACTATCTTACGCTGACAGAACCTCTGTCAGTAAAGATAACGGAACCTCGAGCACCCATCAGATGTTTTGGTTTGCAGCGCTATCACGTTGACCTAATATGTAACACATTTAATGATACAGTAGACCCCTCTTATGGTGTTCCCACTTATAACATATTCCTGGTAATAATGCTGCCTTCATTTAGTCCCTAAAACTGATTTGTAATAGGAAATTACCCTGTTATAATGTTTTCCCATTTATAATGTAAACAGTTTTTTGGTCCCTTGAGAAAAATTATAACAGGATACTACTGTATAAACACAAGAACAGTTAAGTAATTGTAGTGGTGTTGCTTTATAAATTAAATTCAGCTCGTTATGAACAACTTTCTCACTTTCATACCCCATCTAACTTCAACAACGAACATTTTTTTCACTGACCAACTTTTTAATGTTTCCTTGTGTAATCAAACACACATAAGGTTAGAGAAATATTTCTACATATTTAACAAAAAAATTTTTAGCATTCTAATTGTTTCGTTGGCGTAAGGATATATGAAGTTACATGCCATAAAAACTTGAATAAAATTTTGCTATAATTCTTATGTTATGACATGATATAATTAACACTGCATGAAAACAGTAAAGCACAAAAATTTAGTTTTGGAATTGTTTAAACCCATTAGAAAGGTACAAAACATCATCTGATGCACGTTTCGATGCTGTAGAATATGCACAAATTAAAATAGGAAATTTGTGTATGTTTGGCAACAGCGCACGCTGAAACAAGGACAGTGCTTATGGAAGTTACGGTGTGTTGAAAAGAAACTGTGAATGCACGTACAACCCTGTACTGCAATCTAAGCATGAGTATCACTCACTGTGTCAAGTGGGGCGGGTAATTATCTGTGTAAAAAAACAAAATTGAGCAACCGATAAAAAAGAAAGAAAGTAACAAATTTTAGCCTGGGAATATTTTGAAATCAAAGAAAGCAAAATTCAAATAATTTAAAAATAACAATCTATAACCATTATAGTTGTCATTAATTTTTAAGTAATATTACATATTGTCAACTAAAACCATGATGATGTATGGTGTACGGTCTTATATGCGAGAATCCTGGAGTCAACCCTGCTGGGAATCAAGCCCAGATTGTCTTGGTTGGAGGCGAATGGTCTTACCATTCGGCCACGAATCTCTGTTTAACTAAGTACTGAATTGCGCAGTTACAGATAACAATGGAAGTGGTGCATGGAGTATTGAAATACTTGGCAGATACAGACTACATTCAAAACTTCAGGTTTCGGTTTTCTCCATGTTTGGCGTCGATCTGTTTAACCTGACGCCCTTCAAAATTTGCGTAAAGCGTTCAAATCAAATTGTTGGAAATCTATCCTGGAATAGATTATTCACCTATTTGTGAAACTAATGACTTTGTTCGAGTACGAATTAGACTTCAAAGTCTTTATTCTGCAATAATAAACTCGCAAAAATTTCCTGTCTTATATGGTGACTTTTCTTGGCTTACAAAAACTAGCAACACTCAAGGAAGGGGAAAAAAATTCTCACATTTACGTTTATTGATACAATTTTATGCCATCTGTGCCATCACTGCATTGCAAATGTTTTGCAGAATGTGTATATTCATCGTCTGGAACACATTAAGTGGGGTGTTATGCAATGCATTAAAATTGGAACACTTCCTTGCTTGACTTTAGAAATGTGATTCTGAAATTAGAGTATGTATCAAAACCTACAAGTTTGGTACTACGTATCAATATTTATTAAAAATATTTAACAAAACTATGCCATATTAATAGCCCATATTAGGTTAATTATAGATTTTATTAATTTAAAAAAAGTTAGGATGTTGATAATTACGACAGGAAATTCTATACAGAAAAATATAAAAGTTAATGAAAAACACAAATAAAAAAAATTATATCGGCATTTTGGCATAGAGAAAAGTTAGTGTTATCAATATGCCGAAACGTTACAATATTATAGAAATCATTTATATACGGTACTGAAAATCGACGATGTTATACATACATTGATATATCCAAATTGACTATGTTATTGATGTACCGAAAATACCTGGTATGCAGTTGAATTTAATGTTGATATCACTGTTCGCCTTAGTCACCACAACACTGCCAGTGATTTTTCATGGAAATATTTACCAAGTAATTTCCTAACTGTACTGTGAAGTTTAGCAACCTTAACTTAATGGCAGGATACTAGGGTTGCCAAAAATGTGTTACAATCGGCCTTCTTTATATTTGAATAATGGCTTCAAGAAACTTGTGATTTTAGATTAATGCACTGATATTATGCTTTTTTAACATGGAGATGTAGAAAATATCCTACACCATATATTTGACAAATTCAACAGTGTAACTTATTATTACAGGTTTATTGAAATGTACATACAAACAAAATGTGTTTACAATAAGGTCCTATCTCATTGTTCACAATTGATCTAACCTTACAATATCACCTACATCTGGGAGGTAGAGCGATGATTAAACACTCGTATGTGTAGGATCCTGATTATGGTTTTCCAGGAGTTTCGTAATTCACTCCAGATGAATGCTAGGATGGTTACTCTCGTTAATCCCCTTTTCACAGCGTACTTGCCAAGGCCGTGGGTTGCAGTAAAACCTGCAATAATAAAATAAATAAAATTTTGGGGACATTCAAACAGTAAAATATCAGTATAACTCAATTTAGAAACGAAATTCACACACAGGTACCATTTTATATTATCGTAAAATGAACTTATGCTAATAACTTGATTATATACTGTCACATTGAATGTGCACTACCCATTAGATCTTCGTATCGAATCACACATTGGTAACGTCCTGATAATGTCAAAAAATGTCTATGCTGCAGAAAAGAGCAATAACAATAACAATAGTAAAGTAAATGTCAATGTCACAATTTTGAAAAATATTTAACCTTGTTAACACTCTCATTCCTATACGTATTTTTATAATATCCTTGCTTCTGTAACAAAAATAATTAACGAACTGTTTGAACAAGAAAGTTTAATGTAAGATGTTTTTTCCTCTGATATATTTATTATGTGACAAGAGTGAAGTGCCACAGTGGTAAAATAATGTATTGACAGTCTGGACAATTAGTTGTTTGTTTACCAGTACAATTGTCCATATTTACATTTTTACATAGTTTTCCTAGATGACTTTGTGCATCTGCTGGGATAGAATCAAACTATACAGCGCAGAAGATTCCTTCCTCGTTTCCTTAGTTACTGGTTCAATCTTCTATGACCACGCTGTCGACTATACGTCAAACTTTACCTGCACATTTTCACTACGTTTTTGTCAATATCTATATTCCCACTGTCCTTTCATATGCTTGTGGTAATTTACAGAGTTAAAATAAAAATAAATATTTATTCTACAGACAAATATTTACAGTAATGTAGAGTGTGCTTGTCCTAATAGTCACAGGAATGAACTGTGACAATTAAGGCAAAACAACACCCATGTAGTACAATTTAAATGAGAGCACGTAGTTATTTAAATATAAGGACAGTCTAAATGGGTGTTGAACTTTGTTGCAGCGGGTTAAAAACTACTATGACTCTACAAGTGCTCTCAGCCTACTGTTACAATAAATACATCAGAGGAAGGTTGTTGTTGAGTACTTTTAAAATGTTACGCACATTAAGAACACTATTAATAAGCTCTCCAATACAGAACAACACATGGCTTTTCGCAGAGCTAATATCTCACTATATAAAAAACAAAATAAATACAACTTTATCCAAAGATCCTACCATAAATTTTGCTTCGGATATTCCGACAATGACAGAGTCATTACTTCAAGTCCTAAAGTTCTAGTAACATGAAAGAAATATTGTATGCCAGTTGAGTAGCTTGTGTAAGAGCTGTAGAGCACCAAGTATGAGCATCAGTGGCCCCTTATCACTCCTTTATTTCCAAGTCACTAATGTATAAGACAAAGCTCTCGGTAGGTTTTGCTCATCAGACCATAACACAGCTCACAAATTTGTAAATAGACTAAATATATTATGAGTACACCAATAGATCTAACCATATGAACTCTGAAACTGCAAAATAGTTTATTTACAAATTTATTTTTCCAGCAACGTAACTATTTAAAGGAGTGTACTGAATAAATATTTACTAATACAAACAATCATGTTAAGGGAGAACACCTGGGATTTTGTACCTCAAATTTAAAATGGTGGAAAAAATAACCCTTGGATATACCAATTGTTTCTCTAATGCATAATTATGCATGGACTTTGTGCTCCTGTATGCAGAATGTGTGGCCTTGATATTGTACTTTTGATAAAGGACACTATTTTTTTTTCCAGTACTATTTCTAAGAACTGCCATTTATAGTACGAGTGAAGCAAGAAAATAAAAATAGTGTTTGTAAAATGTGTATTAAATATATTATGATCCTAAGCGTAGGTACATTTTGCATAAAAATAATATTACATCGATATTTTTGTTTATTCAAAGGAATTAACATTTAAGTTTTTGGTACGGTTTCTTACACAAATGTCAGGCCTACGCCTGTTAACATGAGTCATATTAGTTGTCACATTCGGTCGGACGTTAATTAGTTACCTATTTAAGAATTTATTAACTATGAGACCGGAATTGAATTTAAATATTGTACTATGAAAGATATTGTATTTTGTGTTACTGTGTGTTGTAACGGGCCACGTGTTTACAGCCCGATGTGATGATATAACCAGAGGAAAAATACTGGTGAGTTGTTGACCAGAAAGATGCCTCATATAATCCAGTAAAATCCGACTGAATATGATGCAAGTAGGAGTCAGGCCACACATTGCACCATATCATGACAAAGCGAGCACGCCAGAAAAATAACTTTTTCATTAAATCTTTACGTAACGTATCCGGGAGCTTGGCCGGTCCGGGCCAGGTCAGGTCAATTCTTGGCGGTGACCACCCGTCTGTATCTCGTCAGTCCATCATATCACGACCAGCTCGCGAATATATACACTTGAGCGCTACAGCTCGAGATCTCATTCTCTTTCTCTTCGTTGAACGCTGCGTGACGTGATTGCAGAAGAAGAGGTCCGGTCGGGGACTCCGACCGCAAGCGCAGCCTGACTTCAGAATGTAAGTTGGTCATCAATTAACTAGCTTGATTTTAATTTAACTTCAGTAGTCTACATTCGTCAGGTCGCGTTCCTTCACTAGTTCATGTTTGAATTTCAATTATTGGTTACTTATTGAACTAACTGATTGGTTATTAACTCAATTGTTATTCTTGTTTTAAATGTTATTTAAGTGAGCCACATTGGCGTATCACTGTCAAGTCAAAGTAATAAATTAGTTGATTAAAAATTATAACTTTAATTTAGGATGATCCGTTGTCCCACTTGCTTGCAAAGAGATTTGGTAACGTATAACTTTCAGGTGAAGGTATTCCGTGTGCGTAAAGGTGGAGTCACAATAACCCGACGAACTCGGCCCGACAACCCTGCCACGACAGTCGTTGAGCGACGAAACACAGAATATTTTGACTAGTGTTCACAATACCCCGACAATTTCTAGCTGTCGTCGATGTATAGCCATCGGCAGTATTGAAATTACAAACTATTTTTCTTTGATTTCAGTTTTCTGATTCCTAGCAGAAATTCACAAAATGTTGAATTCAATATTAAATGAGTTTAAACCAATTGTAACATTAATAAAACTTAAATTAAGTACCAAAATTACAGATATGCTAACAATTGATGCTAAACAAAGAATTTCAATCAAAATTAAATCTTGGCTCGTAGTGATGTACAGAAAAAAAATGATAATATTGTTGCGTGCCATGTACCTGGAGGCCAGTGGTCGACGGCTGTTTCGTAACACCTTGAGGGCTGGCCGATGATTCAAAGCCCGGGTGGTTCATAGTGGGAATCCCGCCGAACCTACGTCATAGATACCTGTCCCAACTGCGTCTTAACCCTTCGAGGGCGGCCGATGTGACTACAAGCACATCAGAAACATGATGGAATATCTATTTTTAGACCCCTGTAATGCGGGGAACACCCGTCTGTCTGGGCTAGTATAAAACCACAGAATCGGCACATTTGAGGGGAGTTCGCTATTGGAAGTGCTAGAGGAAGGTGCTACGCCTGTGGAGAGAGACTGGTGAAGACATCTTGGTGACGTCAAAGTCTACTGTGAGGCGGCAGGGGGCTAGCTTCGGAGCAGTGTTTGGCGATACAAGAGGACTGCTGCGGCGGGCTGACAGGCGAAGAGGAGGTGCGCGATGGGAGTCGAACAGAAGACCTCAAGAGTGAAGACAGTGGTGCACTCGGGGTGCTGCGCAGCACATGGTGAGCCATCACCACTTCGGACTGATAAGGTTGTACATTGCCATTATTAGAAATACTGTTGATTGGATATGTGACTGAATTTTATTGTGATTTATAGTGTTTAATTAATTGATGGTAGACTTTTCTTGTGCTTTAATTGTCAAAGTTAATTAACGTGTCTGAGACACAGGAGTAATTGTGTGCATAACTAATTGTGTTGTGAGAGTTCTAGTTGATTACTGTTTTGTGTATTTCGTAGCTTTGTGAGCTATTAAATCCAGTACTTAATTT
>PNEQ01112248.1:0-11819 GCA_003012365.1 Medauroidea extradentata
CAAAAAATGAATCAACCGTTGACTGAGTGAGTTGTTATTGATGAAGTCACGATGATTGGTTAACCCTGAAATTAAATCAAACTGAGCTATCCGGAGCACGCGCAAACTTAACATAACCTCAACACCAACTGCAGTAGACTACAACAGCAATAGTCCAAATAGCAACTGCACAGCAAGACGCAGAGAGGGACGCGTCACACTATGCACCTTCTCAAACTGATGCACCCGGAAGATTCCTCTTGTATCACGGCCATGAGACCCCACTTCTTGTCGGAAGCACGTGGAGATCCCTGCATAGCGAATAGGCAGGGCACTCTCCGGTATCCATTCATCGCGATGGAATGCTGCAATAGGCTGCTCGGACGTTGCTATTAGGTACTTCTCCTCCAATTCTTTTTCCTCTCCTTTTTCACTACCTTTGCCCACTACCTGAAAAATTCATGAATCAGTGAGCACATTTTTAACTGCCTTTATTACATCATCAGTCACAGCCTATATTTAAAAGAGACATGTAATTTATTTGGATCAATTATAAGCCCTGTACGTTTAAGGGCACTACCTCAAGAGTCCTGGCAAGATTAATGATAGAGATTTACATGTTAAATAAAATTAGGTGAGGATCAGTATCTGTTGAACTAATATGCAAGACACTACCAAACTTTTTTGTTCACCTTGGTGAGGCTCATATTGATATTGCACTGGTTTTTCAATACCTTGATAACTGTGAGCAAATTATTAATTTAATTCCCAACAAAAAAAAAAAAACTTACAATAAGCTACATATTTCCTATTACCAATACAGAAAATAGTTTTTGTCTGAAAGCACTATCATAAAAGGTAATTGAGCCCAACTTAATAAAAACAAATATTCTAGTTTTCATCAGGGGTAATCAATGTCGGTAAGACTGGAAAAAAATATTTTGTACAATATTTAAAAGTGTAGTAATTCTGAAGAATAATGCAGGTACTGGGAGTCTGCGCACATTAATTGATAACAAAAAACATGTTAGTCCAAAAGTCAGCTGGATATACAGCATATACATAGTTGCAGCGAAAATCAGAAGAGCAAAAATAATTCAGAAGACATTTAAACTGAATTTCCAGCAGTTGTTTGGATTACGCCTTGACAAGACCCACCTAACGCCAGGTGTAGCACGTGTATCGCGTCATGGGGGAATGTCAACTTTTGTACGAACCACGTACACTTCAATAGTCTTATACTTTCTGGAACAGTTTTCTCGTCTCTCCCCCATGATTGCCACCCATCCCGGTCGACTCGCGGCACCCGGGATCTAACAGCTCACGTATGTTTTCACGGCTTCGGACTGCTTTCGCAGTCAGCATCAGCCACTGACCGGCTTTGGGTCAGGCCCACTTCAGTGCATACAAGCTCTTGTGTATAGTGCTCAGTTCATGTCAAATACATCGCTCTACATGTACAATTCATTTCACAGTCACATAAATTTCAGGGCCCAGTCTACTCTGGTGCAACCTAGTATCGTTGTTTTAGTGTATGTGGTTTTCTTTTGTAATTCAGTGACCATCTGTTTGTGCTACGAGGCAAGGGGGGGCCTCAACATGCTCCCCAGCATAACACGTGTGTAGATAACGCATTGGCCGTTGTGTGAGGAGGCAGCCACGTGGTCGTCGACCAGACCCTGAGAGCAGACGGCAACAGCACTCCACTCATATCTGAAACTCTACCCTACTCTGGTATTCCAACATGCTGTCCCCCTCCTCGCACCCATATTGGCCCCGTCAGCCATTACATTAAAGTCTGCAAAATGAGACTTGCAATAGCATTGGTGACCTGATTTTGCTTGCCAGATTGCCAAAACTATAATTTTTACAGGCAACACAAGTAACAAAATTTCCCAGCAACTGAAAAGAGGTATCGTCTGCTAATAAACACAAAAGAGTTCCATACTCCACATATAAATGCTGCCCCTATGGACAACATGACTAGATTTATTTGCTTGGGCATACTCCATTGCGATTTTGCAATGGAGCATGTCCAAGCAAATAAATTTAGTCATGCACTCCCATTGTACAGTTCTTTCAAAGATCCTATGGACGACATGTCCGCTTCGTTACTCGCTGTCTCACAGACTTGGACGAGGAGGCACCCACCTTGTACAGCTCCTCGTCAAACTGCGACAGCTGTGCCACCTGCTGCATGACGTCTTTCTTCATGAAAAAAGGAGTGTAGAGGGGCTTGTAACCCTTGGTGAGCAGCTTCCTCAGGGCAAGCTGTATGAGGGCCAGCTCCAGGAACACTGCGGGCCCCTGGACACAATAGCCACAGTGACTACACGAAGCCCTGCACAGTTCTCCACAAACACCAACCAACACAAATTATATCATACATGCAACAAAATACTAAAATTCAATTTATACAAATTGGTCTATTCGAAACATAAATTGCAAGGATAAATAAGAAAATATAGTACTTCAAGATGACAGGAGTAAGGTCTCCAATTAGAAAAACAGACAAGCACCTAATATAAAATTGATAAACAAGAGACCATACTTAGACTAAACTAAACATTCCTGACAATGACACACATAAACACACACACACACACATGTGCTACAAAATTACGATTGGTTGCCAAGGTATGTAGGTAAGAACAGCTTGGCAGCTCGTCAACAACGAGGAGTTTAGGGATTAAACCACAGACTCAGAAACAGGAAATAGGGGCGAAAACTGCCATGGTCTGCACTTACAAAATAGTCCAGAAATTACCTACAGTGATTTTGGAAAACCAAAATCAGGCAAGCAAGGAATTGAATCAGGGTCCTCTTGAATGTGAGTTCAGAATTTTACCACCACACCTCCTCAATCAATCTGCGTTCTGTCAATCCTTGCACTACTTAATTAGAATCAACATATTACAAAGATACTACTTACAATTCATAGCTTGTCAACACTGTGACTGATATGACAGTCATCTGTTACATTAAATTACAAAAGTTGGGAGCCACAACTCTTGCAACAATTTCAAAACTGTCGTCTGAATGATGACTCATCTAAAATAACTATTATACATGAGCAACAGAAGCAATTTGTTGATTACTCAACTCCACTCCAAATAAAAAAAAGTTCAATAGCAGTTTTTATCAATATCAAGTGAGTTTATGCAGTTAATTCTATGATAGCTTAACTTGCTACATTCAGGTGAGCTCAGTTGGCTTACTTCCATGATATATTGAATAGCATGTATGTTGTATTTGGAGTTTAATTTTTATCACGTGTACTATTTTTGAGCAACACATGGTGTGAAATACAAAAAAATCCAAAGATTAGTTACACCTGATAATAGAAGACTGACGCCAAGAGACACTTGCTGTGGACAAACACGTCATTTCTGAAGAGAATGAAATAGGAAAGACACAAATACGGAATGAATGGTGAGATATACTGAAAAGCTATGAACCCTGAGAAAACTCACTGACCATTGGCAGCAACTTCCATGCCCAACATGCCAAAATCCAGGTATTCTCTTGTGGGAATGCAGTCCCAGGTATAAGATTGGGTGATCTTACCAATGTACCATAGAGGGCTTCGAAGATGACTATATATTACACAAACATTGTTCCCTAAAAAGTACATACACGACAAAATAAATCAACAAATAAATTCATAAATAAACAAATAAATTAACACCTAACAAACTATTACCAAAAAAAGAGAAAAAAAAAACTTTTTCCGAATTAATAAAATATGACCAGTGCACTAGTGTACCGTGAGATAGTATCCACGGCCTCCTGAGACTGCAGCACCCCTCTCTGCATCTACACCATCAATCATGTGAATAAGATCCACATGGGAGTACGCTTTCCTCTGAGTGCAGTCTCCAAATGTTCTCTCGACCTTGTTCTCGTCCTGCAAGAACACATTTGTTCAATTACCTGCACATTACAGAACTAAGTGGCTTTCAAATATCCTCGTTCTATTATAACTCACCCTTAATATACAAAATCAAGGTAGTCAAAATCATTATCAGATACACTATAAATTATTTTTTTGACAAAAAGAAAACACCTAATTTGCAAAAAAGAATCATGACATAGTTACAGACTAATTAAGTACTTCAGTCACGCTCAATATAGAAATTACCAATTATTTTACATTTTATGTCAGTTGATTTTCACCCAAGTGAGCCAACAAAGGAACTATAAATGGGAATTTTGATATAAATTGGTAAAGGTTTACCTCATCATTGCTGACTGGAACAGAGTCGTGTAGATGATTTCCTACTTCTCTCAAAGCATTGTTTCTTTCCTGCTCTATCTGTTTCATAGCAGCATCATTCTGTTGGATGGCTTCGTCTATTAAGCTACGCAGCTTCTTAATCTGTGGTACAGACAAGCTCTGCACGTCCTCCAAAACCAACGCGTCCATTTTGTCCACAATAGATTCCGGGACAGATTCGTCCCCAGACAACATTTCCTTTTTCTGAAACAGCAAACGCACAAGTTCTGATCTTCAGCATTAAGCCATCGAACACAACTATCATGCCACAAAACCCTCACCTGGGCAAGCCACTTCCTACGGTCGCTGAAACTTCCAATGTGACGGAGCCATCGCAAGACGTGTGGAGGAGCTTCAGATAATGGGAGTGAAGTGAGAGCATCATATAAATCAGCATCTAATTTGGAAGGTTGGTAGCCCTCTACATAGCTCCTGTCCGCGAGGTGTTTGTTGAGGGATTGCAGGCCCTCATCCGCCGACAAGTTACCGAATTTTAGCCTAATGCACTCAGAGTCTATGCCACCAGGACTGTCTGCCTTCTTCCGAGCAGAAGTCTACAAGTACAAGGAAAGTTACACATTGGACACTACTACACAGCTGGGAGGAAAAGTTAAGAATTTTTAAGGTGCAACAAAAAAACGAGCCACATGCAGTTATGCCAATTTACACATGTTATACAAAATAAACTGAACTTTTGGTGCACTGAAAGTGTCAACGACTACGAAAAATCACTCCATTAAGATTGTGAAAGTCACTCAAATTTCCAACATTCAAAATTAAGACAAAAGACAAACAGAAAAAAACCTACTGGGAATGCAGCTTTGTCTACCGAGTAAAACATTCTCATCGTTGATGACATTCCAAAACAGTGATGAGCGGCACACTTCAGTAAAAACTTCTAAAGGACGGAAAAGAAAGAAAAAATAATAATAAAAAAAAGTGAAAAGATAAGAATGGTATTTGAGGAAATAAGTAAATGTACATCATTTCACATGTAATATGTTCTCTCACTCTAAAGCAGTTACACATGGAACAAGCCTTTCTTGATAAATACCAAAAATTAAAATTCAGTCAATACATGCTCATAGTTTTTATGCAAGTTTTAGAAACAAATCATGAAGTTTTGTGTATTATAGTTCATATCCAGCAAAGCCAAGAACTTTGCCAGTGAAGGTAACAGTACTTCCACACAACTGACAATAGTGGTACAATTTGGCTGCAAAACAGTTGCGTACAGAACGCCCTTGCTTAAAAACATTTCAATATTGTTTTGTTCATGCTGTGATAGTGTAATTTACTTAATGTTTGCCACTGATTTGTTTAGCATCATTTGAATCAATAAATGCTTGCCACACATTGGGTTTTAATAGAATAGAAACATTCTGAAATAAATAAATAAATATAAAGTCATCTAGACATTATGAACAAAAATTGAGGAGCAAAGTTTCAAAACCAGACATGTCCACCTTATCTAGCTGTAGAAAAAAGTGAATAAACATAGTATTTTCTAGCACTAACTGAGAATAAACATACCTATTTCAATAAGACATGTGTTTTTTATAGAGTCAGAGTTCATTCTCATATTGTGTAACACATCTTATTTATTTAGAAAGGGCAGTTTACTCATTTTCGGGATTTTGGATATGTCTTGTTTTGAATGATTTCTCCTCAATTATGGCACTATCACAAGAACTTTAATTTTTAGAAGCAGGCAAACATGACACATTTAGAGTAATTTTCAGTTATCATTGTTATAGAACCTTGCCAAAACTTTAGCGAGGACATACAGTTCCTACAAAGTGCCATAAATTTTAGGAGCTAACAGAATCCACAAATTTGTTATTGACTAAAAGCAATCTCAAAATTGGTTTTTGAGGAAATTACAGGACTTATTAAATTAAATAAACACATAATTAAATAACTGCTAGAGTACTGGCTCGAAACCCAATGTCACAGGAAATTTTTTTTTATATTTCAATCTTTCATTGTACAGTAAGTCTGATGTAAAGAGACTCAAAAATTTTAATTTGGATACACCACCACCAACCCAGGAATGATTCAGACACAAATTCTGAATTGGTAAGATTGATGCTATATTACACTCCTAGTACATTTTCACCTAAATGTACAGTTTTATTTTGTTACTGAACTCAGCAGAGCATCCGCTAGTATAGTTGGAAGTTTGAAGTATGGGGGCAGAGACACAGATACCTTTGATTGGACAGACAAGAATTTAGGACGAATCTGCCATGGCTTACAGTTAGGGACCATCCTGTCATTTGTCTTGAGTGATTTTATAAAACCAATAAAAATTAAACAGTAAATCCTGACTGAGAATCAAATCTGTGCCCTCCCAAATGAGTGAAGCATGTTATTAGTGCACCACATTTGTCAGTATGAATGGGGTCCAGAATGCAAGCCTGACATTGGCTGAAATGCACTTCACTGGCAACCGACATGTGCAAACCTTGCAATACCATTACTGTAATTAGTGGCTTGCTTTCATAAAAAAATTATTCTACATAATATTTCAGGAAGAACAGTCATGGATGTGGAAATCCGTGATTTTTTTAATTTCTGAACTTCCCCCTCAAAAATGTAGGTAACTTTAAAGCTTGTAAAGTGTGTGTGTCTATAAGGCAAATTTTCAAAAATCCAATTCTTCAGTAATGTATTTCTGATGAACAATATCTGAAGCCAAAATTTTGTACATTTAAATGTGGCAGAACAGATCACGTTAGACAACTGCATCATTCTGGGTAAATGTTTGCTCATAAAGTTGGCAAATACCATTATCTAAGATTGTGGTTTTGTGGTTTTTTCATATTGACTTTCAAAAATTTGTAGTCATCAAGTGCCGTTTTTAGCATTTATTAATTTACTATACACTCTGTAAGCTGTACTAGACAAAACCAGTGACAAGTAGCTGTAACTATCAATGAATCTTTGCAAACAAATAAATATACATACAGATGATTATGACTTTACATGTTTGCCATCTTTACAAATTAAGAATCTGAAAAGAAAAATTAATGATGTTAATAAAAAATTTATCCGTTTTGCTACAGTCAAAGTCATACGCCCGAAGTTAAAAGCAATTAAAATCTTGACACGAAAACGAAAGCTACCATGCTGCATTTATCAAAAGCCATAAGAAGCAAATAAAAAAAAGAGGACACTATTTATTATAGCTTACCTTCATTTTTTCACCAACTGCTTTACTGCACACATTTTTCAATTTGTTCAAGTTGTCTGCTTTGAAACGTACTGGAAAAGAAAAAGTCCCTTAGAATGACTAAATACGTGACAATCTTCCTCTAAATGTAGTGTTATATGACAGTTAATCAGGTGCAGGGGAGCAGAATATGTCCGATCAAGGGAACGAGGTTCGGGGGAAATCAGAATACCTCAGGGGGAAATTTTGTTGAGAAAAAAAATCAGTATCTGCGTGTGCACGTAAATGAGCTGCTGCACTCGCATACAAGCCATGCTGCCACATATTGACATTTGGTAAGATCTGAATGATTGTTATTAATTTTTAACATAGTCAAATTGCCCCTTAATGTGTTAAAAAGTGTGCAATGGTTTTGATGGAAAATTTCAGGTCAAAATAATGTGTTCTGGGGAAATAGTCATCCAAATACATTTTCTGCGCCCCTGATCATGTGTAACTTTTCCCATTTAAATGTAACTAAAAATAATACTGTGTGCATATCAATTTAACTTACTTACCAAAAACACAACATTTGACTGATTATGACTTTTACGTAGTCTCCACTATGTTCAATGCAAGCACTCCAGTGTTTACAAATTTAAAGCTTCCTATAAAAGCATATTTTGGTTGTCTACTTGGACATTTGTATGCTGCCTGGTGAACCTTTTCACTTGAACAAAATGTATTGTCTCCAACTGACTTCCCCGAGTTGCTCAAACATAGCAAATAGCAATCACTACCTGTGAGGTCTCATGAAATACTGTAAATGTTCAAGAAAACCTCAGGGGTGGAACTCAGTGAAGGAAAGTAGAAGAGAGGGAAGGTTGGTCAGGTGAACGGAGGAGGAGGATGATAAGATAAGTTAGGCTGCTCCTATTAACTAAGGCAGAGTATAGAGGAGGAGGGAATAATGCGCGAAGATTCACACGATGAGGGCCAGAACGGGGTAGGCAGGTGATTCAGGAAGACGGTAACGTATAGCTTGCCACCGGGCAGTTACCCAAGAGCAGTCAGTGAAGTTTTTGTTACAGTACTAGAAACATGCAAAACAGTGTAATGCAAAATTCAAATTTTTGTTACAATTTTTAAGTACATACCTATTTGGTGTATTCAAAAGTATGACAAGCCTACCGCATCTGCGTACATTCCAAAGTTGACTGCTTGTTTTGACTGTCGAAAAGTAAAAAAAATATGTCTCGCTTCTTACACAGTGAAATATCATTTCGGTCTAAATGGAAAACATAACGGCGCAAGCGTCATTATTTTATTGCTGAGGAATGTAGGTACATATGTAATTCTGAAATAGGTGACCCCTGTTCAATGAGAATTTATGTAAATAACATTTCATCTAACATGAAAAACATCTATTCATGGTACCATAAGTTAGCATAGGTGCTTAGCGACCTATTATTCTAAATAAGTTAAAAAAATAATACAGATATTTTGTTTGCTAGTCTAGCTAGCACTAAGAATTCATAGTCATGGTCAGTTCAGCTTTGTAGCCCTGCCTACAGAGTACAAAACTTATTGTGGTTATGGTATCTTAAGAGAAAGAAAGACACAAAAACCTGCTGTGCTAAACCATAGCGTACTGGTAATTTAGTAAGTAATTCATTCATGCTACACGACTTCTTAGAAATGGAGGTCTGGGCACTCTTCCAACATTGTCGAGTTGGCAACCTTACTGATTTATAATTTATTCCATGAAATATCTACCAGCGCCAATAATGTTCTAACACTGATGTAGCACAAGTTACCAACACCCAGTGCCGTAGCCAGGATTTGTGTTTAGAATATTAGGGGAATGTTATGAAATAACGTAGATCCCTCCAATAAACTGGGTGGTCTGAAGTCCTCTCCCGGGAAAATGTGGATTTTCAAGGTGCACAATGGTGCTACTTAAGCAGTTTCCATAAGGTAAAAGGGGGTCTAGACACCATGAACCCGCCCCCCCTTCTGACTACGTCCCAGCAACACCCTCAGTAGCTAGGCCATTAATTAAACAAAACTTTTTGGTTCTTGCCTTCTGTCACAATGTCAAAACAGTTATTCTGGAGGTAGCTAACTAGTGCTGCTGTTGGTTGTTTCAGATATCATATAATAAAATGTAAAAATCACAAAATTTCTATGACTAATGATTGACTATTAATTACATTGGAAACAAGATATTAGGTAGGCCTCTACATATTATTAAAAAACTTTGTGTTGATTGCTTCATCTCTGCAAAATCAATTTCAAATAACTTAAATTAACCTACTTTACGACCTTTAGTTCAATAATGGAATATTGTTCTGGGAAAACTCAACTAATGCAAATAAAATATTTCAGATAGGTACAAAAGAAAGTAATTATAAAAGTTTGCAACAAAAGAATAGAGAGTCGTGGAGTAATTTATTTAAAGCTAAACAAATACTAACAATTTATGTGATTATATTTACAAAACTTTATATTTAGCAAAGAACTTAAGACAAATATAATACAAATAGTGACATGCACAATTAGTCAATCAGAATAGAAACTTACGTGTTCCAACAACTACACTTTAACTCTTTCAAAAAGGTTGATATGCAACATCCATACAATTTTTTAAATTTATTACCACAAAGGTTTCTATTTTACAAAAAAAAATAATTTTTTATAAAAATGTAAATTTCTTCAAGCTGAACCAATTTATTCTTTAGACAAACATTTTTTGTAAAATGTCTTTGTGAATATATTAATTCATCTGTACTTCACTTGAACTTATTACTATTTTATAATGTAATCTCACTGCTAACCACATTTTCAAAAATTATTGAAAAACTAATATATACTAGGCTATTAACTCATTTTGAAAAAATTCAAAATTATCTCAAAACACCAGTATGGTTTCAGAAAAAAAATCTTTGATCAATTAGAATATATCAGCTCATCACAAATGTCTTGCATTTTTTTTTATTTGCCATCTGTTGATCCCTTGTAAATTATAGTGATCCAGGGATGTAGAAGTTGTCAGAGTTGTACAAATGTACAATATAAACATACAAAAATATAACGCATACAAGCACAGTACAATACAAACAAACACGAAAAGAATAAGATTTTTACCCACAGAAAATCAACAAGACAGTGCCAACTTAGATACAATTAAGTTATTACATAAAATTATAGAAACCATATCAACAATGTAGTACATGGGTACATAAAATTATACGAATACATCAACTATTTAGGAATTCATCCACTGAATAGGAGCGTGAAAGTAATCTTTGCTTCAATTTGACCTTAAATTGTTTGGGTTTTGCATAGCATAATACTTTACCTAATATAATTTCGTAATTTACTAAACAACTTAATCCTGATATATATAGGTACATTATTATTACAAACCTTGAGCCTGCTGCAAGGTAAATAAAGTTTACTTTTAATTCTGGTGTTATAATCATGAATATCTAAATTTTTATGAAAATAATCTATATTTTTTACAGTAATGTTAATTAAGGAAAAAATATTCTGAGAGGCGAACGTTAGAATATTAAGTTTATTAAAAAGGGAACGACATGAATCTAAATTTTTTTGCAACTGACATGCCTAACTCTATGAAAGTGCTTTTTGAATTCTGAAGAAAGTTAAATTAGATGCAGATGTTGCCCAAAAGATTATATGTACGATAAGCAATGATTGAGTGAAAATAGGCATAATCAACTTGTACAAGCATTGTTGTAACCTATATATTTGTATGTAGCAAGGAGCATGCAGAATTAAGTTTAGGAATAATGGCTTCTATATGTTTACTACCTTTCAATTAGTTATCTTATTGTAGGCCTAAGAAATTAGTACTGATACTTTCATTAATAACGTTATCACCATAACAGATATTCAAATCACAATCCTGAGAATCATTAGTACGAAACATAAGATAGGTATTTTCTCCTGATTGAGCATAAGCTTAAAAATCAAACCACTCCTTCAATTTTCATATAACATTAGTGATATCACTAACCTGGGATTCGTAATTTGCATTAATAAAAAGAATACTTGTGTCGTCAGCAAAAAGAATAGTGCCAGCTTTATCAGAAATGTATAAGGGTAAATCATTTATAAATAAAATAAAAAGTAATGGCCCAAAGATGGATCCTTGAGGGACACAATGTATTACAAAACCTACATCTGAATACGAGTTATTACAATCAGAACCCAATACAACTACTCGTCGACATCTATTTTACAAATACGATGACAACCAATTCAATTTAGAATTTTGTATCCCATAGTAATGCATTTTATTCAAAAGTAAAATATGATCCACGTTGACGTCGTACCTCCTCAGGCCCGAGACCAAAGCCTGAACCGCAGACACGTGTCATGAGA
>PNEQ01112253.1:0-11379 GCA_003012365.1 Medauroidea extradentata
AGTGCATCCGGGAAAGGATGGCATCGTCAGAGTGGCGGATGTGCGCACCCAAAAGGGGAACCTGTGTAGACCTGTACACAAACTGTACCGTCTACCCACTTAATAACCTCCTGATTATCATTTGTGTGAAACTGTATTATTTCATGTGTATATAAAAGCTAGTGTAGTGTTTGGTACTTTGGAGACCTCAGCCGGTCTCTGGGGGCTGTATGTTCGGTAATTAACCTATACGAGGATTGTGGACAATGTGGAAGGATACGCTTCACCTTGGAAGTAGTTCCAGAGGCAACGCTGGAGTCAGTCTGTCTCAAAATGGCGTCTCGGTAAGTGTGTGCGCGTGGTGTCTTTCTCGCGAGTTGGTTTACAACACGTGTAATCTCTCAACAGCCCTACTTTTTAAAAAAGGCCGTAATTATTGCCTGCTTTATCTCCATAACAGCATTATCCACTAATTGTTTCAATTGTGTGAAATGGGACCACACAGTATCACTCGCACCGTGCTGCCTCAGAATGTATTCATAGACGTCCCCAGCTTTGAGGAAGTCTTTCGTCATCGGCGCAACTTCAGGCTCTTCTGCTTCCTCTTCTTCGTCGCTTGGCTCCTGCCCCTGGACGTCATCAACATCATCTAGCATGCCCCAAACTGCAACGTCGTCATCCGCTGTCACGAACTCTTCAAACGTGCAGTCTGGGTTCAACTGCTGCCACGTTTCGTCGTTGCATGGCCAAGTGTACGTCTGAGGCTGCGGCTCCGTCGAGGGGCCCGGCTGGGCCTCTGCGTCCACTGTGGGTGGGTCGTGGGGGTTTTCAGGGTTGGCGGCAGCTTGAGGCACACGGGCGGGAGCATTTTTGTCGACTGGTGTGACGAAGTGGGCGTGTCGGAAACAGTTGGCGATTACTGCTGGTTTTAATAACCTCCAACTGGCCACAATCGCTTCCATTGCCCTAAAGACGTCTCACATCTTCAGCCCTTTCCCGACGTCAAGCTTCAGCACCATGCTCCGCACAAGCATTTCTCGGAACTTCATCTTCACCTGCTGGATTATCCCTTGGTCCAGAGGCTGATGCACACTAGTGGTGTTCTTTGGTAGGAACACCTGCTCGATATTTCTGAGATTATTCAGCGCTGGATGTGCGGGGCAATTATCGATAAAGAAGGTGACTTTCCTGTTCATGACAACCATCTTGGCAACAAAATTACGAAGTCACTTCGTAAAAACTGCCGTATTCATCCATGACACAAGGGAGAATGTTCCCCTTTAAACCTCTCAGTTTTTTACACTTGCCTATTACAAGGGGCTTCATTTTGTTACTGCCATCCATGTTGCAGCACAGAAGGACGGTGAGGAGCTCCTTGCTCCTTTTCGCACCCTTGCATGTGTCCCCTTTCACCGCAAGAGTGTGATCTGGCAAAAGATTATAAAACATCCCCAGCTCATCTGCATTATACACATGTCGGGGCTGGTAACGGCTAAGGATGTTTTGGAGCAAGGGCAACCACTCGCTCACCGACTTAGGATCAACCGACGCACTTTCGCAGACGATCTTGTGGCTGGATATTCCGTGAAAAGTCTTGAAAAAATTCAGCCACCCAACTGAACGCTTGAAGTCTGTTATTCCCAAATTCAATGCAAATTTGTCCACCTTTGCAAAAATCATTGGTCCGCTCACAGGCAAATTTTGAGCTCTCAGCTCACCAAACCACTCCAACGTAGCTTGCTCTAGGTTATCGTACGTCGCGCCCCTCAAATTTTTTAACTGCACATTGCGGCCTTCCTTCTATACTGCATTTAGAATTTCTTCTCTCTTTTTGAGAATCGTGAAGAGAGTAGACTTCGGAACGCCATATTGCTGCGCTATCTTCATCTTTGAAATTGTATTTTTATTCACATCCTGGATAATTTCGTATTTTTTCATGAGCGACAAACTGGTTCGCATTTCACTCATTTTCACGAATTCACGATTGTCAAAAATAATTTGCAAAATCGGGTCAAAAATGTAACCAGATCAAAATCTGTGTAAAACTGCACGTGTCGTCAACGATTGTTTACAGAATCAAGCCAACAATGTTACAAAATCAAAATCCAAAAATAATATGTGTGTGTCGTCAACAATTATGCACAAAATCAAACCAGAATTGTAACCAAATCGGCGTCCAAGAAACAAACCTTAATATGTCGTCAACAAATACCGTAACTAATAAGAACCAAGAGAAATCCGAGAGTACCGTATCCACAAGTGAGCAAGATCACATTAACGCATTAACGAATCGTAAGACAAAGGCATGGGACCTGGATGGCAATAGATGCGCGCGCAGATGCTATCAGGTGGTGCGGTAGTTTACCGGTATTGGCTAGCGGAGAGTCGAGGGAGCCATCATATGCCCGCCTGCTTGCAGTACAGCCCTCGCCAAGATAAATGTGACACAAAGTGCCAACAAAGTATAAAAGACGTATTTTTCAACCGGTTTTACTGAAATTTTAGACTTTTTAGACTGAAATTATATGTATACAGTTTCTCAAAATAGGGCCATATAAAGGGAAAGGACGCATCAGAGGAGGGTCACATCAGCGGGATTTTAATTTAACTATTCTTTGCACGTAAAAAGCATGACTTTTTTACAGCACAAAGAAGTCGTATTCTGTGCCAATACGTACAGAAAAAAATCTTTAGAAGCACCTACCTTTCCAAAGTTGCCAACCATTTCCTGCACCAGAGACCTCATTGGAGCAACATATATAATTTTGAATTCATCTGTATTAATGGTGCCATCTGCATTGATGTGCTTCCCAATTTCTCTCAGCATGCACAGAAGAGCGACATTCGTCTTGCCAGCACCCTACAACATTAAAAAATAAACATAATGGACCACAATTATCAGGAAGATTCTGTTAATGTAAGTAAAATATTAAAGAAATAATTACCGTAGGTGCACACAAAAGAAGATTCTCATCACTGTCCAAAGCAACTTTATACAACCTGCTTTGAATACGATTTAGAGACTTCACATCTTCAAATGCTGGCTGCACATATTTTGGTAGTTTGTCTATGGCATATAAGTTCTCGTCCGGGTCAAACGGCTTCGGCTTCAACGCAGGGACGTGCACCTCCTCATAGCCTGAAACCAAATTTAACCATATTTGAGAACACCATTTGATACAACGGTTAAAATCATTTCAATAGCAGTCCGGCAACACTTCATAGTTTCCATGCTACACTTTTTACACGACACAGAACACACACAATATATCCTGTTTACACCAAAACAAAAATACACTGTAAAAGCAGTGTAAGTTTTAATTGAAGCATACAACACATAGGCTCTGGGACAATAAAATAACTTTTGTCCATGCAAAATCATAGCAAACAAAAACAAAAAATAACCTCATATATTATTTTACAGTTACCTATTTACAAAAATAAACCTCATAGTAATTGCATTTCGAGAAAGGAGAAAGAAGATAATAGGGAGGTTACCTATTTTTATTTAAAAGTACATTTAATTTAATATCAGTACCACACTTTCTGTACTTGTGTCTGTATAGCTCCTGAAAAATTTTAATACAAGGGGTTATCATTTTAGCTCAGTGAAAATAAATACCACCATATTGATGTCCCTGTGACATCACTGAACTGTTGAAAATGTCTTTTATGCTAACTCTACAGCAACTTATGTTTATTTCGTGAAGTTGTGTTGAGTCCAGTTGTTGACATGGTAAGAATCAGTATGGCTGGAACTCCAAAGAGTTATAAAAGTGTACAGTAGTTCATTTGTGCAGCAAGACACATATAAATTGCATAAATTTACTCTAACTAGTGTACAATACTGTATTTACTACAGCGTAATGGGACAATATGATGGACTGCATGGTTTCTGCAAGACACGACCCGTAACAGTCTGCTACGAGTGACAAAAGTATAATTGATGAATTTAATGGTTATTACAATGAATTTTGCACAGTATGACATGGTTAGCAAGAAATTAATAAGTTCTTATAAGTTAAAAATTGTGACCAAATCTCAAAATCTACTGAAATTAATGTGTTTCTGTTGTTTCACTGTGCGGTAGCCCCTCCTGTGAAAACGGCTTAGACAATAGTCAACTTCAAGGCACCCATGATTGGCCAATAATTTGAATGGTAGGTGGGGTCTAGTTGTAGAAGGTGAGAGTTTGGGACAGCTACCAACACTATTACCAATCTCAAAGGTTCTCAACCCTGTAATAGCTCACGTTGTGGCACTTGTGCCATCCACCAGCCCTCTACATCATTCAAAAGCAGGCAAACCCACCACATTTACCCCATCCAAGGCAGTTACAATTGTGCTACCAAGAACTTGATCTACCAGCTGTGCGCATAGCTACACTTGACGCTCGTTGGAGGTATTAAGGTGAAGTTACCTTTAGGCGTCTTAGTTTGGCCCCTGGGAGCAGGGTGCTTGTGGCTCCGTAAACAGGGCTCTTGCTGGGAAGGGTCTCGGGCGCTGTAGTAGGTGGGGTTGTTTGATTTCTATTATGTGTCTTTCTGGGCGAGGAGGTGGGGCAATACAGGACTTAGGATGAGTGGAACAGCCGCAAGTCCCGGCTCATCACGGCCGCACATTTCATATTTTCGCTGATAGTAAGTGCTGGTACATCTTAAAATGTTACTTAATTAAGTTTTATGTACATTTCTTTTACATATGTTGTGAACTTACACAGTAAAAACATACCTACAAATAATATATACAAACTAAATGCTACAATTAATTTTATTTTTAATTTTTTGTTTATAACGTAAATTCGTTAGAACATAAACTTTTGGCGGCATTATAAATTTATGTTATAATGCACTTCCATTGTACATACATTTTTATTTTATGATGCATGCTAGAACACTGCAAAAGAATAACCTGCTGCATGATGCACAGTAGCGTATTCTGATGGAACAGCGAAATACTGTCTCCAACTTAGTTCTCGTGCTGCCCGGCACCAATTTTTTTCAACTGCATACCTAGATTCCTGATTTCATTCATCCGCAGCATGACCGCCACCAAATATGTCATAGGATGGATCTAGGCACACGCATTATTATGCAACGCTGTCTACACACCCTCGGCACTCATCGCTCGTGCTAGCTGTTATAATTTTTGGAAACTAGATATATATGTATTATAGACTTGTCTGGTACCATTTTCTTTAGAAAAATTATGCCTATTAAATGAAATAATTGTTCCTTTTTTTGAAAATTGTATGTTTTATGCAGGTGACAGTTTAACCTGAACATAGACAAAAAAATGTTAAGGGCTAAAAGTTGGGTAGTTCGAAAATTATGACAACAATGCAACTACGATTAATTTCTCGGAAACCATGGCTTGTCATAGTAATGAGGCTCGACTGTATACACCTAAAACATTTTGTACCTATACTATCTTAGAAACAGCAACATTTTTCATGCCGTGTATGTAGCAGAACTTTAATGCAAAGATTACTAACATTAACCTAGTTTGAGGATGGCCAACAAATATAATAAATATATAAATAGTAATAAAAACACAACATCAAAGTTTTATTAATGACCAAAAACACTGTTCTGGCAAATTTTTTCAGGTACGGTATTTGTGTCCAAATTATCTCAAAACTAAAATGACCCCTTAATTTTATAATCAATTTACCATCGAAAAACCTCACCTTCCATTTGAGTAAACACAGTAAAGTACTTTTCCCATGTTGCCCTACTGCTGAAATAATATAGGAGTGAGTAACAAACCTTTCCTTTGTTTGCGGAATGAGCCATCAGGCAACTGGCAACGCTTGTTGGCCATGAGGTGGGAGCCCTGGGTGAAAGCTAGATCCTCCAAGTCCAGTAGTTGCCTGGACCCTGCCACCTGTCCCCCTGCCCCATCTGCACCCTCCTCAGCGTGCTTCTTTCTGTGTGCTGAGCGCTCCCGCGCACCCTCCTCTCCTCCTCCATCATCCTCTCCCTTCCCAGTGTCCAGCTGTCGCAGGATGCGAGCCAGCAAGGGATCCTCATTCATCTTGTCTCTGATCTTCTGGCGATCCGAGTCACTCTGTGATGATGCCAGCAGGGTGCAGTAAAGTACTGCAAGACACAAACAATACCAATTAGTATAATCCTTCAAGACAATAAACTTAAATGTTAATTAACATGCACGCACAGTAACTTATTTTTTTCCGGGCTTATTTGTTTTTTTTAATCAGTGAAAGTGTGCCTGTTGTAGCAGAAGTAACAGCAAAATAACAAACCAGGATGAGACTTGTATTGCCACATTTTTAATGATTCACAAAAACTGTACTGGCTTTACTGTCTTCTAGTGTAAACATAAAAGGCAAACCCTTCTCAATGAAAAGCCATAAATTTTAGGCTCAAGATTAAGAAAATTTAATTTTATAAAAAGGCATGCACTTGGAAGATTTGTCAAATATGACTACCAATACAGGATTTTTAAAATTATGATAAAAAATGGCCACAAAAATAAATAACTACATTATGAAATAAAAGTGTAAGTGTGACAGAAACCTATCCTGAACATAATTGAGAGGTCTATATTAAGGTAATTTGGGCAAATAATAAGTAGAAAAATAATTTTCCAAACAAGAAAATGTAAACGGCAAAATCCTAAAATACAAGACCAAGTTTAATACAAAGAAAAAATTTGGATAAAGGGAATGAGAAAAATTTGAAAGAGAAAGGATTTAAATGGGGAAAGATTCAAGAATGACTGTAATGGCAAACTAGCATAATTTTGCCCTGCTACTGGCTGGGAACTCTACAAGAGACAATGACAACTCCTCATCAGTGAACCACAAGGAAAGTGTAGGGACCCCTGATTTTCACGAAAATAATGTTGCCTCACTTTGTTTCGGTGCCTTACATGCACATCTGCAGTTCTGCTTCGTGGTCAGTGATTAGATATTTTAACTGTCACGATCCTTGGTATTCTACCAGCAAATCACAGACGTGTGGTGTTGCAGGAACATTATTGTAATTGGCTCAGTCAAATGATACGCATAGACACACTGCCAATAACCATGAAGCACAATTGCAGATATGCACGTAAGGTAATGAAACAAACTGGGGAATAGTTAATTTCACAATAACAGGGATCCCTAATAATGGGGCAACTTACACAATCTTCACCAAACAATATTATAGTCTGTCTCGTGTAACTTTTCCATATTTTAACATTTCTCTTCTGAGAAATCTGTATGGCAGTTCCAGTGTTTGGAGTTTCAAACCTCCCTGGCTTTCTGGAAAAGTACGGTATCCACTATCCTGTTTACAGACACAATTCTCAGAAGTGAACTACCAAATATTGAATGTTTACATGAGATTGAATATAACTATGTTTCCAGCCTAGTAGGGCAGCAGACTAAATATGCATTAAGAGCTGAAGGCTGAACATTCAAACATAAAGGAGCTTTTCAGTAATTACCATATTTCCACGATTACAAGCCGCCCCCGATTGTAAGCCGCACCCCCTAGTTTGGCAAGTCATCCAAGGAATTTATATTTTTTTACATAAATTATTTTCTCAGTTATAATTTATAAGTCACGTCATAACATTTCCTTCAGAACTACTGCATAAATCATAAACGCCGACGTCAGTAAAACAATCTTTTGTGTTGCTTGTGTGTGTCCTCGCGCCCGTGGTGCTGTGAAGCAGGAAAGGTCTGTCTAGTGGCTGACTGAGCCGTACGTTTATCGATCAGTCTCGCCTCGCCACCCCCCTTTGTCTATGCTCGCCACTACCTGATCCTCTCCGCCAGCCGCCCACCCTCTCCAACCACGCCACGTTATCAAGCAGCTGATCTTGTGTAAGATTTTTATCAGTGATAAACAGCTTTTACCATCAATCCAAATGTGTAAACAGTTACGCACATAAATTGTTTTGTTTTGGGTATGGTGTTTGTTTACATTTCTCAGTGTCTAACATGGCGGCAGACTTCTAGTAGCGCCGTAAAATACGTGAAACGTATTATTTGTACTATTTATGCAGAGCAAATCAACTGCTCACTATACGTTTGTAACTTTAATGCTTTTCTATTGGTTATCATCATATTTACTTCATTTATTAACCACAAAATGAGCAATCTTCGCTTGTAGGCCGCATCCCCAATTCTTAGGTCTAAAAATTGGTAAAAAATGTGTGGCTTACAATCGTAGAAATATGGTATATTCACTTTAGAGACAAACCAAATTACATAAACAAAAATGTAAAGTAATTACTCACTCATTTGGCGATGCTTCTTCAGTAGTTTGATGAAGTCAAAGCAATCATATCCTAAAAGAAGCACAAGCTGATTTTCGCAATCTCGATCATCGCCTGCATCCCGCAATACTGACAATACTTCTGCTGCCTTCGCCTGTGACATCATTGCATCATCGTAGAACTTTGACAGCCTGCGCTGCAGCCAGTAAGCATCAATATCCAGTGGATGTAGCGACTTCTCCTTCTTCATTTCTTCTGCTCCACCAAGCTGTTGAACAGACACACACAAGCATGAAATCTATTTATTCTACAATGAGCCGTCCTAACGTAAAACTTGATGCAAAACATGTAGCTGCAATGAGCTACGTGGTAGGTAAAAATTTAACTTTCCGATAACTTTACTTTAAAGCAACCAATATCAAGTATTAAAATAAAAGTCAATTGTGGGAACTATCTATGTACATAAGTTTGTGACTTGCAAACAAGTAAATATGTAATTCTCAACTCTATCTGCCTACTTATGCCCTTCTACCATGCTTAACACTGCTGTTTGGAATACCGTTTAAGACCTGCAGAAATATTACTGTTTCTTTGTAATAAGTTACTGTATTTCATACACTCAGTAATTTTACCAAACAGAGAGAGAGAGAGAGAGTGTGTGTACAAAAAGTACCTCACAAATATTTGATGCTAAAATAAAGTAATATAACAGACAGAGGTTACCCCAAACCAATGGTTCACCACCAGATCCAACGTGCCGTCACAAACACACACACACACGAACCAAAACCATCAATTCAGACATCCCCTGGTTGTTCCTTACCATGAAGGCTTAAGGAAATTCAAGACCATACTGAACTCTGGACACAGAATCCTGGCTGCCTCACCACAGACACAGGACTTGTTTTCATGATCCCCCAGATTGGATTTCAAACGACCACCCAACCTCTGTAATAAACCAGTCCGTTCGAAACTCCCACCAACTGCAACCTCCAGCAAAACAGTCAACCCCACAGGCTCCCACCCTTGTAATAGTTCTCGTTGCTGTTCCTGTACCATTCACCAGCTATCTACCTATTTCAACAGCAGACTCACAAACAACACATATCCCATCCAAGGCAACTGTACTACAAAAAAACCTGATATACCAGCTCCAGTGCAAACAATGTGATGCAGAGCACATAGACCTCACCACCAACACTCTAAGACAGAGAATGACTGGCCACATAGCTGACACAAAACAAGCCTTAGTTGGATGCAATATCTGTTAACAAGAAAAGCCAGTTGCAACTTGTACAGTTTCCCACAATAAACACTTTGACTCCTGCTACAGCACCAGAATTGTGAAATCCTTGCCATCTTTTTGCAGTAGTTCAGAGTTCAAACGCTCGGAACTGGCCCATCAAGACATTACAAAATCCATACACCCTCCAGGCCTCAATATCAGATAAATCCATTTTTCCCTCGTCCATTAAAAGCAAACACAACATGACCTATATTACAGCACGATATTTGAAATTTCCGCCATGCTTAGTTCATCTTCCGGCCGCTAGGCTTACAGGTAACAGCACACAATGCCGACTGGACTGCAGTGTGCTATATCTTGCCCACAGAGGTAGCCAGTTTGATACTGGCAAAACGTCACGACTGCGCTTCCATGGAAAAATGTCTCGTCCCTTCGTGTGTGCGTACCTATTTACAAGTATCACTTGTAAGTACTTGTAACTCTGTTGTATTACTTTGTTAGCCTAGCGGCCTATTTCCCAACATTCATATATTTTGAGGCTGAAATAATTTTTTTTCACATTACAACATTGCAAATTTGTAAAAATCTTTCTTTAACTACACATGATAATAAATATAAGGTGACGTGTTTAGTATACAGACCTACATAATGAAAAGCAATATTCACAACAACCATATGCAACAAAAAACTTGTTTGAAAAATTTACTTCAACAGCAAATTAGCATACTGTGACGCGTCCCTTGCGTCTTGCTGCGTGTTGCTGTTTGGACTATTGCTGTTGTAGTCTACTGCAGTTGGTGTTGAGGTTATGTTAAATTTGCGCGTGCTCCGGATAGCTCAGTTTGATTTAATTTCAAGGTTAACCAATCATCGTGACTTCATCAATAACAACTCACTCAGTCAACGGTTGATTTATTTTTTGTTTAACTTTGACAGATGTTTACAAAGGGCGGTTATTTACACATCACAAATAAACCCGTCAGCTGTCCGGCGTTACCATGTCTGAGCGCGAGTAAAAAAAAAGGAAGAACAAGGTGATGATGACACGTTCGTTGCCTGCGATTCTACCAGTGCTATGCCATGACTGCATACACTTATCCAAAAAGAACCCCCGTATTTCCCGCCACCGTTTTACAATGTTCCGATGAAACAAACAAAAAAAAAACTCTAGAAGCACAAACAGTCTCTCCAGCGCTCCCAGGGCCAGCCCCGCAGCGCCCTCACAACATCCAGACGTCTCTCCCGCTCCGCCATCACTACACGACTACTACAATCTCGACCGCCTCGGGCCAGCGCCCGCCACCAACTGTCCTCTCACGGCAACGGACATGGTAACAAATAGCGCACACGGCGGAGTGATACAACAGTATCCAAAATTCAACAAAACCAACAAAATTACACTTAAACACATAACAAACGATTCCAAAATTTCCGTTTATAGGTTTTACATCGAACTAAAATTGTTTATCCACACAAATAATATAATTGAGGACAAAAAGTGCGCAACAGCGGAACTACTTTCGCGGCGCAATACCCTAAGCAACCCCCTGTGATGGCTGACCTACGTGCGTCAATAACCTACGTCATGGAGAGAATTCCACGAAGCAAGCGATCAACCACAACGTCGGCGCCAGAAATCCTACAGCCTGGAGAAGCTTGCAACACCTGAAGTTACTCACTTCACCAAGGAAAATTTAATAATAAGCTAAAATTGCCAAAACTAAAAAATTAGTCAAAATACAAGAAAAAGTTATACCAACAAAAATAATTAAAATTTTACTGTGGTCAATTTGAAACCAAACAAGCCAGGAAAATAATCAAATGACTCTACTTTAAAATTCCTTGACTATATTATATTTAAATTTTGAAAAGATGAATTTAAATTAACATGTCCCCAATTACTAGGTTATTGAATTCTGTTG
>PNEQ01112254.1:0-22154 GCA_003012365.1 Medauroidea extradentata
TTAGTATTGTCATGGCATTCTTTTAACGAAATAAAATATTCAAGAAATAACTTTTCTTTGTAAGTAAACAACGGTAGTTGTAGTAAATGCATGCCACGCGCCGCCAGGCAAAAAGCCTAAGCCATCGCGCGTCGCTACACGGACGGCGAGAGCCGCCTCGTCGCGTATATCAGCAAGACCCTTCCTCTCGGGGAGATAGACGCACAATGAGAGAGGGGAAGAACAAGGCAGATGGCTCGCACCCCCACCACTGCGACTTCCTCTGGACACGTCACTGTGATGAACCACGCCCCCGGCCCTTAGCCACACCTCTTAGCCTACTCGAACACGTGGCACGGAGAGTTATCTTCAAGGTTACTATCAGCCCCCGTAAGTCTTAAGTGCATCTACTGCTCGTGACCGGTAATCATGCGCGACTTTCGTAGGCTACAGGGTCACAGTAGCGGCCAGATTGGGCCGATAGACTCCGGCAACGGAGCCGTGAAGGTCGTTTTTACACACTTAGAAAATGTTACATTATTAATTAAACAACAAAAACAAATTCTAAATATGTTTACTGTAATACGGGGATTGTAACTTATTCCAATAAATATAGGTAAAAAATTTGTTTTGCTATAGAAAAATGTTGTTATCCGATAGCATACCTTGTCATTGAAGCTGGTTCTCCTGTTACTTGGCCACACACATACATACACATAAGGTTATCACTAACATCAACACTTGTTATAACATATCAATGTATTGTTTTTGCTTTATGAAATAAAAGGACTGCAATTAAACTGTGTAAGTTAATGTTTCAGATTACAAGAATTACGTGTGCTACAAAAGTGTACTAGAACATTTCGGTATTAAGTTGAAGTACGTTCACATTGGATTTAGTTCGCCACACTTACATTTCAGTTAAAGTCTAGTTTTTCTTCTAGTTTAATGAAAATCCTCTTTCTTGCAAATTTACCGACGTTTGAAAAGGAAGGGAGGGGGGAGAAGTTGGTATGTCGAAGCTTGACGGCTGTGAATTGCCGACAAATTGTCAACACCACAAGGAAGCAGATACTGCAGGGTCGCGAAGTTCGGCTGCAACACTGTCGTCTTCAATAGGCAGACAGTCCGGGTCGTCAGAGTCGACGTCGATCTCTGCCGTAATCTGTTTCTGTTTGTCAACAACAAACCAAGCATGTCGGAAACCGTTGGCGATGTGTTCTTGTTTGACGGCATCCCAACTGGTGCAATTGGCTCGGATAGCCCTCAGTACATCCCACTTCCTTTGAGGCTGGTTGATGTTGATACGGACAACCGTATCATGGACCAACATGCCGCGAAACTTCTTTTTCACTAGCTGTACGATGCCCCCTGGTTCGTGGGCTCTAGGACGTTAGTAGTGTTGGGAGGCAGGAACACGAGCTCTGTGTTGCGCAGCTCGACTGGGGGGGGGTAGGGGGTGAGGCGGGCAGTTGTCCACAAACAAAACAACATTCTCCGGCATGTGCGTCAAACGACTTCAACCCCTTTGTGAAAAGGTCGGCGGTCATCCAAGCCTTTTTATTGTGCTCATGACGGCATGCCACGATATTCACCTTAAGGCGGCCGCCTACCCCACCCTTCAAATGCGTAGCAGTGTGTTCGTAAACATGTTTTTTCTACGAAAATATTCCATGTGGGCCCATTGTACCAACGTACGAAAAGAAAACACACTTCAGACAAGGTCGGAACCTCATTGTCAAGTCGCCTCACTCATTAAAAACACTGTTTCTAAGCCCTCCAACATGGCTAAAAACTGCCTTTTCAGACTTCCGTACTTCAAAATGTTCTAACCGGATGTATGTGAAACTCAAATTGCGACCTGCACTGAACTTAGTTTCAGACACTCCACCAATAAAATTATATGGTCACCGCATAGTGTCCCATAGTAAAAACCGTTCTCTGCGGGAAGCTTGCACGCTATTTCAGAGCTTAGCTTGTTGAGGCAATGCGGCATTTTATGCGTACTTCAAGGTCGACCTTATTGCTCCGTCGCTTTTGAGCCTCTCACGCGCTGGTAGGCACAAAAGCGACGGAGCTTTAAGGTCGACCTTGAAGCGCGCATCAAATGCAGCGTCGCTTCAACAAGCCAAGCTCTGAAATAGGGTACAAGGTTCCCGCCGAACGGTTTTTACTATGAGACACTAAGCGGTGACCATATAATTTTATTGGTGGAAATTCTGCAATTAAGTTCAGTGCAGGTCGCAATCTGAATTTCGCATAGATCCGGTTAGTACATTTTGAAGTACGGCAGTCTGAAAAGGCCGTTTTAGCCATGTTGGAGGGCTTAGAAACAGTGTTTTAATGAGCGTGGCGTCTTAACAAAGAGGTTCCGACCTTGACAGAAGTGTGTTTTCTTTTCGTACGTTGGCACAATGGGTGCACATGGAATATTTTCGTAGTAAAAACCTGTTTACGAACACGCTGCAACGTATTTGAAGCGTGGAGTAGGCGGCCCCCTTAAAGCCATTCAAGTGTGAACTTAAAAATTTTATTTGATTGCGAAATTATGTCAGTTTTGTAGACGTCACTTGAGATTGCATTTTCCTCTTATAGAAAAATTTAGCGTGCATAGTATTCAAATAACGGCATGTCAAAGACAAGATAAGCATTATTACGACCGCATGCACCCAAGGAAAACCATCATATTTACTGAAGTGAAATAATTTACACTGAGATTAGGTGTCGCGACCTAATGGCCAAAAGTACTAAAAACATGAAAGGACTCATCTTCATATCTTTAAAAAATTTCTGAAAATAAGGTTTTTAATGTCGAAAATAATCTACTTCACAAGATAACTAAAAACGAATACTGTTTTATTTCATTCAAATATTTTATTTTAGACAAATAGTGACATTCTTCCTTATCACAACGATACCGAGTTTATAGCACTGCGAACTATGGACTCGTTGTGGTGCATGTTTGCAGTAACAAATGCGTGTCCCTTCTACGACGCGACGAACTGTCGTGGCGAGGTGTCTTGTAGCCACGATTTTTTCTCCCTTTGGCCCCTGCGCAGTTCTGTGGGCCCTCTGGCATGCCTGTTAGTATCTAGGCCGAGTGTAGGATAGGATGCATCTCAGGGCAAGCCCTATACGCCTTAGGTCGGGTTTAACCTCTAGAATGGTCGCATGCATCGCGACTAAGCAGGGTTGTCTTGTGTCATGGCCGCGATTGGGATCATGTGCAAACCCCGGAAAAGGAAGGGTTCCATTGGTAGGGTACAGCAGTTGGATAAATCTGCACGACAGTCGCGGAGGATAAATTAATTCCTTTATAGGAGCAAGGGCAGGAGATAGTAGGGTAATAGTTAGTTGGTGTGAATTAAATGCCCGATGCTGTGCCGAAGGAAATGGTTGGTGAGATAGGTGAGGCCACGACTGAGGTGCTCCCCGAGCAGGCGTTCAGAGACAGAGGAGGCAAGGATGCAGGTATCGTCGGCGTATTGGGTGAGATAGGTACCGGGTGGAGGAACGAGGTCAGAGATGTGAAGAGCGAAAAGGAGTGGACTGATGATGGCCCCCTGGGGGACCCCGGCAGGGATGGGTCTGGGGGCAGAGAGGTGACCCTCCACCTGCACCCGGAAAGTACGGCCCTCCAGGAATGAGCAGAGGAGGCGCACAAGGTGGGGAGGAAGTGGTGAAGAAGCTAGACGAGCAATTAGCTGGGCATGGAGAACAGAATGAAAAGCCCGGGGAAGGTCGAGGAGGACCATGCCCATGTGTTGCCACCTGGTGAATCCCTCGACCACCAGGAGCTCCACTCGGGCAATGGCATGAGAGGTGGAATGAGAGGAGCAGAAACCAAATTGATGAGGAGGGAGAAGGTTTTCGGATTCAACGAAAGGAAGAAGACAGGTGAGGATGATCCTCTCTGCTACTTTAGAAAGGATAGGTAAAAGAGATATAGAACGATAAGAAGATGGGAGAGAAGGAGGCTGTAGTCCTCAACTTCGATGCTAAGGCCCGTGAACTTCTTGAGCGGGTAGTATGCGTCTAGTGACGTGCCATATGGGGCAATTTCACCACTAGTTTATTTATTGGTTCTCTGTTTCGGTTCAGAAGGAACCAGAAACAGAGTACTGGCATTCGCAAGCGCGCGAATTCTTCCCACAGGAAATCTGAGTCGAGGCTGGCAGGGACGCGCCTGAAAACCTGTTTGACTAGTATCTCATTAGCCTGTCTGAGCAGGCTGTGCAGGGAATCCTAGTTCCTTCGTGACTCGCACTGCTAATGCGTAGTCCGCGATAGTGCTGATGTGCACTCTCAGTGATTGCACACCACAGCTGTGCGCACTCCATGTGAGTGCAAGATTGGCGTCAAGAGCAGTGTTCGAATCCGCTAAAAGACTGCCATTTAGGTACCTAAAATCGACCATGTGGCCAGTTTTAGGGCCTAAAAATTTGGGGATTTAGGTTGAAATTTACTGAGGTAGAGTAGCACACTAAATCCCCAAATAGGTCCGTAAAGTCATCTGCTGTTGTTGATTCAAGTATTATGGTTCCGTATTTCAACAGAAACTAATAATCACTATCTACGACAAACATTATATAACTAAAGAACATAGCATCGCGATTACTTTTTTGTGTATAGACAATTTTAATACAAGTTTATATTATAAATAATTTTCCTACTTTGTAATATAATAAAAAGATTGCCTGGTATAGAATTTTAAATTATATTTTCGTTGAAAGGATAGAATAGTTTAAAAAATCGTTCTTTTAAAATGTCTTTGTACAGTAAAGGTATTATTTCTTACAGCGGATTTTTACAAAAATCAACCTGTTAGAGATAGCTAGTCTCTAATATTTGCTAAATCGTAGCAAATTAGTTAGTTTGTGACAAACAAATGTGAGCAAATAGCCAAGTTCACATTTTAAACCAAACATTCGTCCCTCGAACGTATCAGTTTGTAAACTTAAAGAGTAAAATTTTACTCTACCCGGGCAAAGAAGTGACTTTTCGTAAACCTGGTACACAATGAAAGGCTTTATTTGCACTTTCCTTTGTGGTTGTTGGGTCGCTTCGCCAGTGGGCGCTTGTTGGCTATTGCCAGACGTGTTCGTCATTTCTTGGTGATTTTCGTCGCAGTCTCGTGACTGCACATTGTCGTAGGAACCTTTCTTCCTTTTCGCGGCGCTCTCGTCACTAGTCACGTGTGTATCGGTCTCTATGGGGGCCCCTGGGCCGTCCATAGTGTTTAATTCGCGATAGTTGCTTGGTTATTAGTTTGCGGGGAATAGTTAAATAAGATTTTAAACTATATACTATCCAAGAGAGTTTCAACCACTTCCCCTACCAGGGAGCTCGGCTATAAAGGTTGGTGGCAAGAAAGTTATGCCCCAGACCGGTCTACTTCTCTCCTGGGTGCAACAGCTCTAATTAGAGCAATACTTATACTGTTAATAGTTGAACTAGTGTAGTCGCTGTTTGTCTGCGTAGCTCGCTGGTGCTCTTGCGTGCTGGCACGAACATGAACGTCCGCTCGCTACGACAGTCAAGCAGCTTCCGCGCCATGTGAATTTTTTTTCTGGCGAGCCCCCAAATCCCGCTAGCTACAGTTATTTTAGTTTATTCTATGGGTACTATTGATACTCTGTATTCTATGCTATTGATGTATAGAAAAATAGCGGCACATAGGTGTGTAGCAATAAATATGTTAATCAGTGAATTTCTTTAATACACAACCACCTTCGTAGGCGTAATTCAGTTAGGTTATGGGCCCAATACTGCCGGGATGAGTATGTAGAACTTTACCAGGAATAAAGTAAGGGGGTAAGTGGAAATACGAGGGAAAAACAGTAAACTGACGATAGATATAAGATAGCATCAAGCAATCAAAGTGTTTTGCCGATTCTTTCGAATAACAGTGGATTCGGCAACTGGAAATTCCGTGTCAAATTAGTGCTGGCTTAAAAACAGTTATTGGAGGCCACGGAAGTGAATTCCGAAGAGATTGTAGAAGACAAAGAAAAGAAGGAGTTTCTCGTATCAAGGATGCAAAAGCAAAGTTGGTTATTGTACAGTGCTTACCAGATAAGTATTTGGATCTACTTAAAGATGCAAAACGGGTAAAAGACATGTTAAAATCGCTGAAAGACGTGGTCGAAAGAAAAAAATGTGTTCAGTAAACTGTATCTAAAGAAGAAACAACTCTCTCTGAAGTTCAAGCCACGTGTGAAATTAGAATAACATTTCCTTCATTTTGACATCCTTGTTCGTGATCTAGAAAATGCAGTTGCGAAAATGGATGATACGGACAAGATCTGTCATGTACTCCTGACCATGGGCGAGAATTTCTGCACAGTACCTAAACTGCCTTAGAAACAATGAAACAAGACCTAACCATAGAGTTTGTCAAGTGTAGACTACTGGAAGAGGAGATGAAAAAAGAAGGCCAGAAAAGCCACATAAATTTATCAATTAATGAAATGTCATTCAAGATAACCTGTTATGGATGTGGGAATGTAGGCCGCAGGAAGGCAGATTGTTGGCACAACAAACCTAGATCTGGAAAAACAAGAGGGAACATGGAAACAAAACCCCACAAAAATATGAATCATCAAAAGTAACAAAAGCACATCAGGCAGATATATAATTTACAGCATTTAGTTGTGAGGTTATGAATGGACAAAACATATTCATTCTGGATTCTGGTGCAACAAATCACTTTGTCATGGAAAGCCTAGAAGAGTACATGACAGACATCAGGGTGCTACCCCACAGCATTGTGATTAAAACAGCAAATTGGAGGTGAAAAGATAGATATAAAAGCAGGAAAGTTTGTGGGAGACTACGAAAATGTAACTATTCCCTTCGAAGCGTTGATAGCTCCAGGATGGAAAAACAACTTACTATCAATTGATACATAAAAACCTAACTGTGGTTTTCAATAAAAACATTGTGATACTTAAAGGTGAGAATGTGACTGTTGAATGTGAGAAAGGACAATTTAACCTTTTCTTTTTAAAGTTAAATCCAGTAGCACAAAATACGTTTGCAAGTCAAGAATCACAAGGTGACAACACCACAGGTAGACTCTGGCACCGAAGACTTGGACATCTGTACAGACGAGGCTTAAAAGAATTCAATTTACCATGCACAGGAGAAAAATGCCAACTGTGCCTCGAAGGTAAAGCAAGAAGATTATCTTTAGTAAGCAATGCAAAGTCCACCCACTCCATAGGGGAACTTATCCACTCAGATATAAGTGGACCTGTGAAGACACCAACGAGCGAAGGTGAGCGGTATTTTCAAGTGATCGTAGATGATTTTTCCCATTTCACTACTGTGTACTTGTTGACAAATAAATTTGCTGAGACAGACCTTTCCCGCTCTCTCTGGGGAGAAGCAGTACATGCATATGCCTATGAGTTGAACAGATCACCCGCTAATGTCCTGCAAGACAGAACTCCAGCCTCAATCTGGTATGGCGAAAATTATTTATCTAAGCTTAAGGTATTTAGTTCGCAGGCTTACATGCTGAAACTGCCATGAGAAAACAAGCTGGAACATCGTGCAAAACCTATGATACTGGTGGGCTATTCAGGTGGGGGATATCGTCTATGGGACCCTAAAAAGGACAAAATTGTCATTTCAAGAGATGCTACCTTCGATGAGTCGAAAGTAGGGGTTGAACATAGTTTCGGAAGACATCTAGACAGGGTCACCATCAATAGAGGAGCAAGTTCGAACTCAAAAGAAATACACACAGAAACGAGAAAAGGCAAGGCAGAAACCAAGACTAATGAAGGAACTAAAAATGAACCACCAGAACAACTCAGTGAGGAAAGTTATGAAGACTTCATTGGCTTCGACAACACAGGAGACAAAAACATAAAAGAGAAACCAAAAAGGATAGTGAAAAGGCCTTCTCATCTACAAGAATATGAATTGTACATTGCATACTGTATATGCACTGGAGAACCGCTAGACTACGAAGAAGCCATGAAACTAGGTGACGGATGGAAAGACATGATACAAGCTTAAATAAAGCTCTGGAAAAACATGAAAAAGGGCAATTGAAACTAAATGGATCTTTAAGACTAAACAGGATGATCTAAAGAAAGCGAGATTGGTTGCAAAATGATTCCAAAAGGAGTCAGAGACAAATGTGTATGCACCGGTGGCAAGACTACCAACCAAATGACTTCTGGTGTCATTTGCACTATCAAAAGGGATGTCAGACAACTGGACGTTCCAACAGCCTTTCTAACTGCCTACCTAGACGATGACATTTTCATCAAAACACCTGAAGGAATAAACAACAAAGGTGGTGAAGTACTCAAGTTGAAAAGAAGTCTCAACGGTCTAAGGTCAGCACCCAGGAAGTGGAATGAGAGGTTTCACAGCTTCATGGAGTCTCACGGGATGAAGAGATCAGCGAGTGATTTTTGTCTGTACGTTGGGGAAAAAGTTTGGCTTATCATCTGGGTGGACGATATGCCTGTAACAGGAGAGAAGTCAGAAGTGGAACGTTTAATAAACCTCCTCAAGGGTGAATTCGAGCTAAAGATCTGGGTATTCTGAGTTTCTGGGAACTATAATCATACGAGAGGGGAACGAAGTAAAGTTTTTTTTTTTTTTTTTTTCAGAAAAGTTTCGTTAACAAATTTTTTGCAAAATTTAATATGATGATGTGCAAAGGAGCAAACACTCCAATGGTTAGTGACTTCCATGTTGACACTGAGGTGCCCATCAACGAAAAGTTAATGTTTCGTCAACTCATAGGCTCGCTTATGTATGTGACAACTGTCAGTAGGCCTGACATAACACACTCAGTGTGTTACTCAGCATATTTCTAAACAAACCTACAGAACAACTGTGGAAAGCTGGGAAAAGAATTCTCCAATACCTGCAACAAACCCAGGATTTTAGTCTTAATTTCCACCCCTGTGCAAATGCGAAGCTGATCTGTTATAGCGATTCGGACTGGGCCGGGGACAAGCTTGACCGCAAAAGTGTGAGCGGCTGTGCTGTTCTTCATGGAGACAACACTATTTTGTGGACATCCAGAAAGGAAGGAACTGTAGCACTTTCAACGGCCGAGGCTGAATATATTGCATGTGCCTCAGCTGCAAGCGACTTAATTTATCTTCAGGGGGTGCTAGACTGTTTTCAGTCTGCACCAAATACACCAGTTCTTCTAACAGACAAATAAAGTGTCATTGACATGGCACAGAGCTTTCAGAACAGTAAGCGTTCGTGCCATATAGACATTAAATTTCACTATTTTAAAGATATAGTTGACAAGAATAGAATTATAATCAACTATGTAAGCTCTGAAAATAACATTGCTGATGATATGCATAAGGCACTGTGCCAGTCAAAGTTCGAACACTTCAGACATCTGATAAATGTAATAAAAATTACCATTCAAGTGTTTTTTTTTTTTTTTTTGACAAGTCAAATGTAAAAATATTTTTTGTTCAACCTGTTTGACTTGAACAGGGGTGTTAAGATTTTAATTTGTTTAGTATAGTTTAGATAAGCTACAGTTATTTTCGTTTATTCTGTGGGTACTATTGATACTCTGTTTTCTATAGGCGTATTTTAGCGGTTGAATTAGTCACAAGCTGTTAGGACCCTGGCTGTTAGCAAGCGTTTGCCGAAACTGTTTGCATCTACAAGAAATATGCAATATTCAGTGAATATAAATGGTTACCATCATAGAGTTACGAAATTGTGTATTTGCTATTGCTTTATCAGGAATAGAATTGGACTGTATAAAGGAAAACTCTTCTTTACGAATACGTTTATTGGAAGATAGACTGCTTTCACTATTTTTTTTATATGTTCAACATAAAAAGTGGTATAAATTAATTTAATTACGCACCTGAATATAATGTAAATTAATATTGGATCATTTTTTTTTTAAATAACTTAAGTTTCGTCCATATTTCCCATAAATACAGTTTGTTTTGATTTCAGATTTGTTCGAAATAAAAGTAAAGGTAAACATCGTGTGAACAAACCCTGTATCGTCCTCCGGCCTCGGTTGCCAGAAACGTGCAAACACCCTTAACCTGGTTGCAGCATGTTTGCAAACACCCTTGTAAACAGGAGCGATAAAATGCTCTGTTCACAGGTACCGCTACCAATTCAACCGCTAAAATACGCCTTATGTTATTGATGTATAGAAAAATGGTGGCACACGCAGTAATAAACAAAAATGTTAGAAGGTCTAATATAATATGTTAATGAGTGAATTTCTTTATTACACAACCACCTTCGTAGGCGTAATTCTATTAGCAATAAAGATATTAATTAAAATTTCTTAATTTTGCATACGTCCCTCATTTTTGGCTGTTTCACGTTTTTAATTAACACTTTGGTATTTGCTAAAGCCCGTGCTACATTGACAGTAAAGTAGCCGTATAAAAATAACCGTAACCGCACCGTAAGAAATAGACAGGTTTCTATCCCTGTTACGGTCTTACGGCGGCTAAGTAGCGGTACGGTGTGTTGTAGCGTGCATCTCTCAAATGTGTTTGTTCAATTTTTACGGTTATTTCTTACGGCGAATGTAGCACGGCCTTAACGTATAGGGCCTATTTGTGTAGTAGATTCAGTAATTAGCTACGTATGTTATTTATATCATCAGGGGAAAAAGGCACACAAATAGAACATTTGATTCCCGAACATGACATTTGTATCCTAAAACACAAATCAGTATCAATTATAAATTTTTAATTGCCAAAACTTTGATAAGCAAGCAGAATAAATTATCTACACAATCAATACTTTCATGCATTTCTATTGGTGGCTGGAATATACTTTGATTTCACCCGGTTCGCACAAAAAAAAATCGAAAATCTTAAATACAAGCAAACAAATGGCCAAATTGCTTTGTTGATGTTGTCTACATAGGTCGTCTTTGCCCTCCATTTTGTCGTATGCAGTGCTGCACTCTGAAGGACACGACGCCGCGAATTACATGTGACATGCCACGACATCTGTAATTCAAATAACAAACCAAACGCATTAGTTCAATAATAGACCGTGCAGTACAATGGTGCTGCATGCATGACGCCTGTCTCTTAATAGTAGAACTAAAAACATCGTATTGAATCGATTACTCGCTTAACCCACCCGCCAATGTTGACTGCTGTTGACTATGTGCATATGCATAAGGAAAGGTCTTCACGTCGTGTATCTGATTTACCGTAAACGCACACAAACAGATCCATTTGCACTCTTCAATAAATAAATCAAATAAGTAAACAAAAATTCATAATTCACAGTACAAGATTACTCCTATGATTAATGTGGTCATTGTCATAGAATTTGATCAAGTATTCTTTGACTGGAGCATGAAGTTTTGCAGTAAACGTGCAAGGTGAGAATGAAAGCGTTTGAGAAATATTTTAAGCCAAGCGACAACCGAGTTCATATTTCAACTGAAATAAATTTTAAAGGCGTGAAACATGGAAACGGATGATGTCGGGTTGCACAGCGGGTTGCGCGTAAGCAATCATAGGCAACGATGAATGTTGGTTTTATGGTCTTAAAAAAATTCGAGTGTGTCAATGTGTGTATTTCCATATTGCTAACATTTTGTTAGAGAAACATTCTTGTGCTTGTAAAAAAATCGTAAACACAAACATCTTTCGTTTTATCTTGTTGTACTATTAAATTATTTATATTAGTACCGGTAAATAATATATTTTTTTTAAATGTAAACGTAAACAATAAACCACCTATGTGCATACAAATGTTACAAAAACTAAATTATTTGTTAATATTGCTATGGTAGGGGATGTAGCTCAGTGGTAGAGCGTTCGCTTTGCATGTGAAAGGCCCCGGGTTCGATCCCCGGCATCTCCAAACTTTTGATCACTTTTTTTTTCTTTTTGCTGCCTTCGTTCTTGTTATTAAATTCATTGTTTTACAATCGGAAATTATTTGTTTCTTCATTTTGAAAATCATCGCTCATGCTCAGGCTATTTTATATTAATTTGATTAGATAATGGAATGTACTTTTATTTCTTATTCATATACAGTAATTTCCTTCATAAATGTATTTACAACAATCGGTTTTAATAAGTCTTCTTTGATATCAAAGCAGGCCTAATTTAATCTGACAAACAGTTTAATTAAAATTCTGTTGCAAGTTTTAACGTCTGGTGGATCCCTTTGAAATTCACGTCGGTTATTTCGTTGGACAACAGGGGTGGAGTCTCGGGACGTCGGAACACACGAAAAGCTCCTATATTTGTGCAGACTGGCATTTTGATTTAGGAATTAAAAGATTGAGGGGGTAAAAAACAAACAGTTTCTAACATAGTTTTCACTGCGGCGGCGCGGCGGGTATAAAGATGGCTAGTATTAATTTTTACTTTTTTTTTTACAGAACGTATGTTGTCTAGGATTGATTAGAAAGCAGTACCGGAACGCAGTTCCGGCTCCACTGAACATCTGTTGGACAGCTATCAGTGATTTTGTTTCTGCATACCACTAATCACACTGGTGTAGTAATCTCTGGTAATTATTTAGCACCTGAAACCAAACAAAAGAAATAGTTTTGAAAAATAAAGATAAAACTTGTTGAGAGTTGCATTAAGGGACCCGCCTCGTGGCACATGATTTTGTGAGTGAGGTATGGTGCTAAGGGCGACGTCGTATGGGCAATACAACGGTGCGTCGCCTCTACGCTTAAGGCGTGCAGTCTTCGCGAAAAAAAAAAAACAAATTTCCTATGGGACTTTAAGTGGTGACCCTATTGTTTTATTTACGAAATCACTTAAATAAAGTCCAATGCACTACCCTTAAGTGGTTTCACATGTATTCGGTTAGTATATTTTCCGCTATAGCAGCCTGAAAACCCCGTTTTAACCCATTTTGACGTGCCATAAAAGGGGATTTCTAATACGTGTGTTGTCTTGAAAGTACTTAAGGGCAGTAGTCTGAAGTGTGTGTTCTTTTCGTAGACAAACGGCGTGAACACACATGTATTAGTTTCGGTGTAAAACTTTTTCTTCAAACACGCTGCTGTGTGATTTTATGGCAACGAGGCGGGCCCCTTAGTGATGTCGCAAATCGCTAGTTTCTATTTCTAATTTTAATTATATTTTGAAAGCAGGGAGGCCTCATGTGGACATTCTGTACATATAATATAGCCTACAGGCTGATGCAAAATTCCATGCCAATATTCTGAGGAAACAACCCTTACGCGTAGAGGAACAAAAAATGTTATGCGGACAGTTCGCAATACATGACGTATGGTTGATAGCCCACGGGCACGATCATGTTTTGGAACGCCATCTTAGCTATAGGCAGACGAACCATTGAATTGGGCGCACACATTTATCGCTCTAGCATTGAGGTGGAGCAAGCGTCGTGTGTGCATCACTGCAGGAAGTGTTTCAACATGGATTATTACATCGCTGAGTCAGCTGATGCACATTTCGTGTATAGGTTGGCAAATTGTAATGGCAGCGCTGCACGTTTGTATCGTGATATATATATATATATATATATATATATATATATATATATATATATATATATATATATATATCACGATACAAACACAAGGCACACACCGGCTGTTTCACAAGTCTGGTTTCATAGGACATGTTTTCCGGAACATGTCCGGCTCTTCGCACCACCCCCCTCCAGCACCGGATCCCTAGGTTACAAGAGGAGTAACTTACAGAGCCGATTGCAGCCGCAATCATGGACATTTGCCAATTCCGTGGAAAACTCTTAACCACCACCAAGACAGACTTGGGGAAAATGTCCCTCCGCCAGCAGCCAACCACTGGCAGTCCTTGCAGGTGACCAGTTACGGGCAGACACAACTCCACTATCGCCTGAGCGTACCACCAGTATCACCGTGCCACCAGGTGTGTTGCACTTTAAGTCCACAGGTTCCTATTTATGCTGTTTTAGCGAGTTTAATTCTTTTTAAATTTTGAAAGGGAGCAGATATCGGAAAACCGTTATATAGAAATGTTATAAATTGTTTATGCTATGTAGCCTAATTTTTTCAGCACATAAGTTTTTAAAATTTTGGATAGTAATCGACTTAATAACATTTTCTTATAGTTGATAACCAGCCAAAATTATAAAAACTTATGCAGACAGTCATTCCATACTTGCACCATTATGCCTGGGTCACTTGACAGAATCAACACATAGAGTTGTCAACTAGTCCAAATGAATGCAGTTTTGTCTTGAAGTTGCCATATTCTGAGAGGAACTGCGTCAGATAGTGGTCCAGAGAAATGTTTTGGCGCAGGCGTTCCCAGACTTTGGGAAATGTCCGCTCTTTTCAGAGGCTGCCTACCTTCCCTGCCACGTCTCAACAGCACTCTCTCGCACAAGCTTCGCTGTGTCTTGCTCCAGTTCTCCTCGGAGCTTCATTTAGGTTAGGACCCCTTTTCCCTGCAGCAGGAGATCCAAAGGTATCGTACCTGCCAGGACAGCATCTGTTGACACCGTTCGATACGCTTTCGTGACTGCAAGCAACGCTGTGCGCTCAAGAACTAGCGTCGAAAATATATATGGCTTGTCTTTCTGTACTAAGCGACGGCACCATATGTCATGATAGGTTCGAAGACCCCTTTATAGGGACTCAGGAGTGTCTGAAGTTCAGTCCTCGTTTGCCTGGGGCTATTTCTCTCAGCCTCTAGAGTATCACGGATGAAGGACATTCGCTCGTCAAGGATCACGCCCAGATACTTGTAGGTTTGTACAAACCCCAAGCGGCAGCCATTCAAAACCACTTTGTGATAGTGCTTATAGGTCCCTTTACAGCTGCCTTTCGGATTCATGCATTTGATCTTTGTGACGGAGAAGTTCAGTTTAATTGACCACGACCACTCATAAATGGTTTGAGTAGCCTGTTCAGCCTTGCGCTCTACAGCCGGGTAGGGCTTGCGGAGAAGAGCGTCAAAGAACAAATTCCGGTCTCATATGACAAGTCGCATTTCGCATGAGTGAAGCTAATCGTGGCCATAAATTAAATTATTTCTGTCGTAATGGCTCATGGAGATGAACACACTGCCGTCGACGTACTTCAACGCACTGCATCACTACTATAATGCTCCATATTAACCCATTTATAATTCTCTTACGAGACTGAACTTACGGATACCTGTATTTGTGTGCATGTATACCGGGTGTATCACCTATGAGTCGTCAGATGCATTTACGCTGTGTTTGTGCATGTAGAGACATTATATTGTATACTTTGTGTAGAGAGCGTCTGCCCAATGAAAACGTGTGATCGGCTTCGTCATGTGCCGTCCCGATTAGTGGCGAAACGTCATTTTGTTGGTCTGTGCATGTTAAATCGTGTAGAATATTTAAATTCAATCCGGCATTCGATAGGGTGGCCTGACATTAGTAGGTAACGAAATGTACTTCGAGAATATTAATGACATGTAACCGGAAAAACGCAAAGTTTGTTAACGTTTTGCCATTACCGACCATGGAGCACGTTGACGTGGCGTGCCGAACAACGATGATATTTGGAGGACGTGTGTAGGTTTGAAGACCAGCGACAAGCGCAGTCAACGTGGGCACAAACCACAGTCACATTTCCTTACTGTACGTTATGCGCGTACATGTACTCAACGTCGGAAACAACAAACATGATTATAGTTATCGGTAAGTGTTGACAGTATCGTCACGTTGTAAACAGTTGTATTGGATGGTGCTGGAATGGATCACATTGTCAAAAGTATGTGGATTTCTGTAGGAAAATGCAATGGCTTTGGCAGAGAGGCATCCAGAATGTATGCTGCCATGGATCCAGAACGCGCAGGCAGACATCCGTTTGCAGATACGTTTCGGGCAGTTATAAAACAGGCTCGTGATACTGGCGATTTGCGACCACCAAAGCGCCAACGTAGCTGGCCAGTTCGCAGTCCACATAGGGCCACTGTGCTGGATGTGGTGGCCACACACCCACACACAAGTACACGGATGATAGCTAAAGATCTCCACATCTCGCACACCACGATGCATCGCATTTTGAAGGATGCGACCATGCACTTGCACCACAGGCAGGTGCACCAGATGCTTCCAGAGGTGGACAAGGCCAATCGGCTGGCATTCTGCGAGTAGGGATTGAACCAGCCTGTGGATTAAAAAAAATGTATTGTTTGCAGATGAGTCAATGTTTCACATCACTGGTATGTCAGACCGTAAAAATAACCATTACTGGGCATCCGCCAACCTTCACTGGCTGTGTGAACAGGACAACCAACATCGATGGAATGTGAACTGCTGGGGTGGCGTAGTTGGAAAGCGGGTTGCTGGTCCCCACTTTTTTGAAGAAAGGCTGGACGGCAGAATTTACACCGAGTTTGTTCGGAAAGATCTGCCCATTCTGCTAGAGAATATTGACCTTGAAACGAGACGTGCTATGTGGATACAACAGGATGGTGCTCCCTGCCATTTCGCCATGACTGCACGACAAGCTATGAAAGATCAATTCCCTAACAAAACAATAGGTCGATGTATGGATATTTCGTGGGAACAGTGAAGGACATGGTGTACACGACACCACATGCTACCCGCGAAGACATGAAAACTAGCATTAGAGAGGCCTTTGCTGTACTTAATAACTCGTACAGTGTATGACAAGCCACCGCCTGCGTCCGTTCCAGATTAGAACGCTGTCGAGAAGAGAGGGGAGGTTTGTTTGAAAATTTACTGTCATAAAAAGGACATTAACAAAGATGCCAGCAGCTGGTCATATTGTTGTTAGCCCATTATACTATTAATTGTTTTTTCGCCACTTAAATATTATAATTTGGATGTTGTCCTATTGACGGTGTAAGGTTCTGTGCACATGTGTTCTTTGTTGTTGCATATTTAATAAAATGTTCACTTACATGTACCGGCAGTGTTCGCACATTTGGGCGTAGAATCAGGTTGACAAAACCGCAGTACTAATGTACGAAATACTTAGTCTGTAGCTACATTAAAAACAAACAATAACATAAGTATGATCTTTGAACGATTCCTGCAATGAGTTCTTGTACGCCCGCAATGACGTATGTCCGAAATAACTGTTCTGTTTATAAGTAACATGAGTAACCGAATAATACACTACACGAAAATACGTGCCAGAGCCGTTCCTCTGTCTCCGTTGCACGTCATCGTTGCCCGGCACACCACACATCAACGTGCTTCTTGCTCGCTACTGCACAAATGTTAACATACTTTGCGTTTTTTTCCGGTCACATGCCATTAACATTCTTGAAGTACATGTCGCTACCTACTAATGTCAGGCCACCCTATCGACTGGTGAAATAAAATTACATATTCTACACGATTTAACTTGCACAGACAAACAAAATGACGTTTCTCCACTAACCAAGACGTCACATGACAAAGCCGACGACACCATTTTATTTGGGCAGACGCTCTCTAAACACAGCAGAAAACAGAATGTCAATACACGCAACAACACCAGCGTAAATGCACCTGACGACTCATAGGTGATACGTCCGGTATATATACATACATACATACAGCGTGGACCAGAATTCATGTGCCAAACTCCGGGACGGGATTGTTCATGTAAAATAAAGTGGGGCTACACTGACCAACGCTATTGTGTGGTAAATATTAAGGGCGCGGTCTACCGCAATTTTCATCACAATTTTTTTTATCTGTACCAGATATTTTTTTCTTATTTTAGACACAAATTGTGACTAAATTTGGCTCTTATAAAAATTTTTTATCTTTCATATTTTTCGCGTAATGACTTGTTATGCATGTTTCCGTTTTAACGACTACACTAAAACCAACTGATATACCAAACTAAAAAAAATCACAATGGATAAAGACATTGCAGGCTACAATGACATGCTCATAAAATTAAAGAATAAAAATTATTTGAATTTTAAAAAAATGCTGAAACTGAAAATAAAAATTTTAAAAATTCAATATTTTTTTCAAATACAAATAATTTTTATTCTTTAATTTTATGAGCATATCATTGTAGCCTGCAAAGTATTTATCCACTGTGATTTTTTTTAGTTTGGTATATCAGTTGGTTTTAGTGTAGTCGTTAAAACGGAAACATGCAAAATATGACTTTATCAAGTCATTACGCGAAAACTATGAGAGATAAAAAAATTTCATCAGAGCCAAATTTAGTTACATTTTGTGTCTAAAACAAGAAAAAGACTATCTGATACAAATAAAAATAAAATAATGATGATGAAAATTGCGGTAGACCGCGCCCTTGAGGGAGCTACACGCGACGCAACGTCTCGTTCAGGTAGTCGCGAACAGCGACAATGGGGTGGTGAGCATCCTGATGGAAAATGAAGTCCCCCGCCATATCTTCTAACTGAGGAAATAACAGCACAGCATGTTCAAGTAAGAAATTCCAGTAACAGTCGACTCTTGAATAAAAAAGGGGCCGAAAACAGTCTCTCTCGATCCAGCGCAGAACATGTTCACTTTGGGTGACGCGTGCTCGTGGCCAGTTGTTTCGTATTCGGTGAACATGTCCAGGTAATTACACATTGGCTGTGATTGTTCTTTCGATGAAAAATAACGGGCCGATGATACGATCAAACATGACACCACATCACACGTTTACCTTTGGACAGTCGCGCACAATCTCTCGTGATAGGTGGGGGAGGGGGGGGGGGTGTTCTGAACCCCAGATTCGTACGTTATGTCTGTTCAACAGACCAGACACACGAAATGTCGCTTCGTCACTGAACACAACTCGCTTGAGGAACCAGTCGTCATCGTCAATGCGTTGCAGCATGTGTCAGCAGCGAATTCAGCACGCTGTGGTGCATCATCTGGTTGCAGAGCTTGAACCAGCTGCACTTTGTATGCATAGAGTCGTGACTGCTTGTGCAGGACTTTATGTACCGTTGATGGAGGTAACTGCAGTTGTCTTGCAGCAGTACGAACTGACTTAAGGACTACGCTCAAACGCGGCACGTACCTACACGGTCAACGGTTTCAGCACTTGTGCTGATGCAGCGGGCTGCCAGTGTCCATAAACCTCCTATGCCAGTCTCGTATTGTGGATCGTGCAGCCCAAAGCCACAACGAAAATGCGTTAGCGAAGAAATAAGCTCAAAGCGAATGTTATAAGAAACATAAATAAAATAACGTACACCTGCCGTCATTTTATTTAGTAAAAGATTTATCAAATGTATACATAAAGAATTGTTTTGAATTTCCGCCATTTTGTAACCTTACTTGCAGATGTTGAGATGGTGATGGACAGAACCTACCTAATCCCTGCAGGTTACATTTTATATAGCAGTCAATTGGATCAAGTATTCGTCTTCAGATGAGTTATGACTTTGTCAACCATTATGTGTGTTGTTTAAACTCTAGAAACAAACAACCACGCGCACACAAACACACACACATATATACTCATTTATTTATTTATTATATGTACAGGATTTCAACATTATATATGTGTGTATGCAGGATATTCCTTAACTACAGGTACAATAGGTGAGATTGTGATTCTTTGTTAAAAAATGAGGTAAAGTTGCATAAAGCAATTTTTACCTAGCTCTATTTTTAAGGGAGATAACCCTTGAAAATAGATTTTTGGCAAAACATCGGAAACCACGTGGAGATAAATCTCAATTCTGCGCACAATGATACATTTATCGAGATCTTTTACCCGTGAAGAAACCAGCCACCCTCTTATTGACCACAACTTTTGTGCCGTAGGGTTTTGTTAATATTTTATGTTGTTTTTCTGAACAGTACATCCTAAGTAACATAAAAGGTCCTCTTGTTGCAAGTCGCTAGAACACACTGTTAACGAGAGAAAAAATCATACAAATAGTAAGTGGCTTCAATACACAGAATGTGAGGTGAGCACTACAACCTGTACTTAGCGATAATAGCATCGTAGGCACACGAACTTCGGTTGCTTGTTACATAAATTCATACCTGGAATGCTCCAGAGATGAAGGCATGTGCTGGGCATAGGTGTGTATGGAGCTGTAGTATTTAAGTGTTATTTGTTGAGGTTTCCTTGACCTAAATTTGAGACACGCTTTTAAAGAACTGCGACACATGGTGCATTTTTCTGATTACAAAATGCATTTACAAGCATGCTGTGCGTACTCCATTGCGAGTGTAGCAGTTGTAGCCTATATCCCAGGTAATTTAATTGTTGCCACAGTGCATTTTATTGTAAATGGTGATTTTTTTTGTAGTGGAGCTGAACGTTTCGTTGACAACCAAGTTAATTAGAGATATTAGAAAACTGGAAAGGAATCTGTCATGGTCTTTGTTAAGGATCCATTCCGGCATTCGCTTTGCATATTATTATTTTTTTAAAGAAGTAATAGACACACAAAACAATACACATAACCTTCATGGAACACTTTAATAATAAACTGTTTTTGATAACGCAAAAAGATTTGTTAGGGTGCACTTTGTTACGTTTTTATGAATGATACTCCGTTTTATTTGCTTAGTGGTGGTGGAGTATTTACGTAAAAAGTACAGTTTATAATAATTTATATAATTTAGGAATCTGACAATATAAGTGAGACTCGCAGTCTAAATATCAGGTACGGCTTTAATTTACAATATATACAACTTTTTCATTACATTTACGATGTTCTTTACGGAGGGAGGCAAGAATAGTTATATTTATTATTAAACATTCATGAACACTTAAGAGCCACTCAATTTAGTTACGTCGATGACAGTCCCACCTTATAAATGATGCTGAGGCTGATGTAAAGAAACGTCCACGGCGATCGGCACGGCGTAGATCTGGACGTCGTGGTGCATCTTGGTAGTGAAATGGTCCTGGCGACGATATGGGGCAGACAGACCTCGTAGGTAGCGTGACACGTCATTTTATCGCGCCCTGTGTGGCAATTCGTACCGCTGTTGGAGTGGGGAGTTCTGCCGTGCAGTTTGCAGCAACTTATGTTTAATATTATGGAATTCCTGGCCGGGTGGCCTGGTTACTGAACGTTGTGTTAGAACCAGGGTTACATGGTTCATAACAACTTGGTTGCCTGCCAGGTAAGCAACCCTCGTTGCACGCAAATCAGGGAGTTCATATGGCCCCATAAAGATCCAATGGAGTCAGGTATGGAGATCGAGCCGGCCAATGGATGGGCCTCCTCTGCATGGTGGCATACGGCAGCAGAAAAATGCGGTGGTGCCCCATCGTGCTGAAGCCACATGGTGCAGCGAATTGTCAATGGTACTTTCTCCAGCAATTCCAGCTACACATCCTGCAGGGACGTTAAGTAATGGATTACTCTGAGGCAGTCAGGTAGCAGATAAGGTCCCAACAAATTATTGTTGACTTTGTAGTGCACTTGGTTGCCCATAGGTTGCTTGTGGTGGGGATTGTGGTGCGCCCAGATGTGGATGTTCCTCTCACTACTGTACTCAATCTAACCATTCAATGCTGTAATTAGCATGACTGAGAAAGCCGAGGTATTGCCTATCTCTGAGGAGTTACACTGTGTCTTCGTATTTTAATTCGTATTTTCTCGAAAACGGTTTACCGGAGTGAATTAACACAAGAGGTACTTTCCCTTTAATTTTGCGTGATAAGTAATGGTATGTATATAATATTTTACTACCACTTCGTATTTAAAAGTTACTTACACAAGTAGGTTGAGTAACCGCTACATAAGCAGTGAAGGGGAACGTTGCGTCAACCACATTTTCACAAATTCATTTCCTCCAATTCTTAAGAGCTCTATGCCAATTTTGATGGCTCTATCTCTTATACTTTGTAGTATTTTTCAAGAAATGCATTTCAAAATTTTGTTTTCAACGTCGCACAGAGGAGTATAACGCTGTAAAACCTGGCCAAAAGTATTTCTTGGCAGTTACTATGTATATATTCAGTTATGTTAAATTTAATAGGTTATTTGCTTGTAGTTTAGTGAAAATAAAGGCGAAAAAGTTTTCTTAACATATTATTAATTAAATTTTAATATTTATTCTGTGTTGTTTTAAATTGTATTACTAAATACTTTAAAATATATTTAGACAAACATACAAGTTATATGCCTGGCATTAATAAAACAATAGATTCTGCTCATACATAAACAATGAAAAAATGACATTGTATTTTGTCAATTGTATATGTGTTTTTTTATTTTTCCCTGAGATGAATGGAAATTAAAATTAAAATA
>PNEQ01112255.1:0-11379 GCA_003012365.1 Medauroidea extradentata
TTTAAGAGGTGAGATTATTTTACGTCTTACTGTATGGTAATACTGTATTAAATAAACTGATTTTTCATGTTATATACGTACGTACTTGTTTTCTCTTTTGTTCTCTTCCATTTTCAACATTTTTGCGGATTATCCGCGATTTTCGTTATCCGCGGTTGCCGCGCCACCCAATACCGCGGATAATCGGGAGTGTCCTGTAGGTGTAATATCTTGATGTAAACAAACTTGCCTTGTATTGTGTATATAGTCCAGGAGCATAATGCATTCCGTGGGATTTTTTTGAAGGGAAGGTGCGACTATGAGGAATTTATTTACTGTACGCGACATAATGATGTATTGCAGGGTGTTTGCATTTAATTTCCGCTATTTGGTTTTTATGATGCCATAAACCCAAAATGGCTTCCACAAGTGACATACTCATTGTATTAAGAATAACTCCTTCAAGAGTGGTCATGTGCAAAATATGCACAAAACATTTTTGTAGAGCATGAACCAAAGAACAAATTAAGTCCTAATCAACTTTTGCATATCTCCTACCATTTGTTAGTTATTAACCAGTTTCTACCAAGACACACATTCATTGCATTTATTGTCCATACATTGGAGCGAGTGAGTGAAGAATGTTGTACAGTTCTACGACGAGGTCTTAAGAGCTGATGAGGGGTGGTATGATGTGAATATGGAGTTACACCTGGAATGAAGGACGTGGAAACGGAAGTACTCCGAGAAAATCCGCCGTCCAACGGCATCGATTCTCACATGCGAAAATCTGGGTGACCTCGACTGGGATTGAACCCGGATCGCATTGGTGAGGAGCGAATGCTATAACCATCTGGCAGCTGTGGTTCCCGATAAATTTGATTTAAGGTTTACAAAATATACTTATTTCTGCAATTCGGTTTATTTAATTTGTGCTCCTTTTCATTTCAGATTGTGGAATGGAGTGTTTGAAGCTTTGAAGTGAGTGGATATCACAGCAAATTCGTCCAACATCCGAACTTGTCTTCAGGTGGATCTACCTCCTTCCACCAAAAAATCAGACTTTCTACGGATTATAAACTGTGTATTCTGTGTCAAGATAAGAGTAATTTACCTCTTGTTAACCCATTGAACTTTCAAAAACTTATACAGTGTTTAAAAGAAAGAGAAGAATGGTTAGATCCGGAGTATCTACCTATTAGTAGTCGACTCGCAAATGTGAGTGTACAGCAGCTACAAGACTCCAATGCAAAGTGGCACAAAGAACGTTACAAAAAACTGACTCATAAGGCGAAAATGGCTCGAAGCAAAAAGATATTTTGAAGAAAGAAGACGGTGTGAACTTAGGGATGATTTAAAATCATGTACGAGCAGTGACATGACAATATACACATTACCATTCAAAACACCTGCATATGACAAAAATGACTGTTTTTTTGTGATGTGGGGGAGAAAATCAAAGAGACTGTACTGCATAACAACAGACCAAAGTGGTGAGCGCCTTAATTAGCTGTCCAATTGTCTAACAATGATACATTAAAAGTGCACTTAAATGGCTGCACAGATCCTGAAGATGCCCACGCAAGAGACATCAAATACCACAAACAATGCTGGAACAAATATGTAGTGAACGTCTTGAGACACAAATGTCAATCTAAGCATGAAACATCTACAATCCCTGAACATGCAGCTGACATAGAATTCATATCCACTATCAGCAGCTTTCTTCATGAAGGCAATGTCACAACAATGACCGAAATCTCAGATATGTACAGTATCATAGCAGTAAATAATGGTGTTGATGAATCACGAATAAAGTTTAGAAAACAAATTAAGAAACTAATAGAAGAGGAACTCGAAAGTGTTGGTGTTATGTTCAGTAAACCGAAGAGAGTGAAGGAACCACAGGATGTAGCACTAAAGTACAGCTGATGCGAGTCTTGCTATTGCCGAGGATGCACATGAACACTTAGACAAAGACATGAAAATCCTCTATGGTTCAGCTCGGGGTATTACGAACTTCTGTTTTGAAAATTAGTACATGGAATTTCAGCGGGTCCCTTGAGGAAGTTTATATGGAAGAAGTCATTCCGAAACAAGTTTATAATTTTTTTAAGTGGTGCATCCACGGTCACGTGAATATGAAATGTGAAAACAAAAAAGATGCTCAATCGTCAAAAAAGGCTCAAAGAGTTTCCCAAAATGTTGATGAATGAAATGATGATCACCTCGGCAGGTATCATAAGCGATTGATAAAAAAAGTTAGGCATAAACGGGATATGCCATTGCAGGTAGCTGTGGGGATAACTGTTCAATCAGAAACAAGAAGCAAATTCAGTTTCACCATAGTTTAGGAGCTTCTATTGAGTATGGTAAAGTCCTCAGAATGGAAACTCAGATTGCATGGAAGGAAGTGAGGGAATATACATACCACAGGACCTGGTTGTAGGCAGATTTGTTTTCTGTGCAGCTGATAATATTGACTTCCAAGAAGGCACTCCTTATGGTAAGAACACTCTCCATGGCACAGTAATGGCTGTGTACCAAGTAGAAGCTGAGACTGATATACACGAGCCTATCGTACTCTCACAGTCACGGTATCGATGTTCACTTAAAACCATTCCAAAGTCTATCACTGAAATTTCACACTGTACAATTTCCAGTTCCCAGAAAGTTAATGTGCCTAAAGTTCAGCCCAGGTTCGAGTACAATGAGAAAAATCGAGAAGTGATGGATTACAGCAAACTTGAAGACTTTGTATACAGGGACGTAACAACAAGAGGGAAGGGTATTTTTTTGAAGTAGAGGCAAAAGGGGGCAAAAATTAATTTCGCAAATACTGCAAATATCATGTAGCATACAGTCCACACATTTCTAAGATTAACATAGTATGATGTACATTTACAAGCGCGAACGCATGTTTTCACACCCTCATAAATACATACAAGTTCAGGAACTCCATATATGATGAGGACGAACTTGTTTCATCTCAACTTTTGAACACGGGGTCTGTATTTTTGCACGCATGACTTTACATTCCTCAGCGACAAGTGGACAACTATTCTCCTTCCCAAACCCCTACCCCTTGTTTTCCTCTTCCAGGAAAGGACTGACCTAGCCGTTCCAAGTCGACCCACCCTTAAATCCCATCAGTCACGCACATTACTTGTGGATTTTCTTTACATCCACATCTGGACAAAATCTGTTTCCGTCAAAACTGAGAGCATGCTAGACGAACGTGTTCTCATTGCAGAAAAAAAGAGGTTCAGGGAAAATTGTTGCAGTTGGGAGAAACACACTTCCAGCTGCAAGCAAAAGTTACAAAAGCCTTTTTCTGTTCGCTTCCTTTTTCTGCAAAGAAGACAAAAATTGAATCAGGAGATAAATATCAAGGTAATTTTAACAAAACTTGTGAAATATATTATTAAGTGTGTATTAATACTTGAAATGTTACGAAATTAATAATTTTATCGTCATTCATTGTTTATCATAATTTCTTTTACACCTAAAACAATACCATGATGTGATTAATTTCAGTATCAGAAAATTTTGGCAGCAGTAGGACGTTGCGTGAACATGGACTTACAGACAAAGCTTCCAGTTCCCGCCATGGAAAAGAATATACAGAAGAAAACAACGGTGAATAATGCAATATTCATTTTAATGTTTTATTCACTTGTTCGAAAATAGCTTATTCCACGTTGATCTAGGCAGAAAAAAATATGTTAGTTAAAGGTTCCTCCTGATCACGCCTGATTTGTGCTCACGTGACAGTGAAACAGGGAAGATATAAAAGGCATACTAGTACGCACTTTAAGTGGCCAGACGCCTATAAGCGAGAGCTGCCGATCAGGTGTTAGCACTTCCTCAATAATAATTCTCTATGCGACTTTCAGCAGTGACCCTACTTTTTTTGTATGTAATAATGACGATAAAGTTCCAATGCATGTCTCAAGACAAGTCTAATGCAAACCTTGTTGGCATGTTTCAAGAGTGAGTAGTATGAATGTACCGTATTTAGCAATATTGAGGAGTTTGTTTGCCAGGCGCACCCCTTATGTATCAGTATGTAAAATAAACAGTATTTTTAATTTGTTGACTACTTAACAAATAATAAACGTTAACACGTATCTTTAAGACATACCAAGGTAGAATATTTGCAAGAGCTTTTAGTACATCTGTTGTGTGCACTTGTATTAAACCACTGCTGTCACTGAATCTTATCCAGTCGTGTTACATTTCCTGGGAGAAAACGCAGAAAGAAGAGAAGAAACTTCCACTAAATCTTGGGGGTTGCTCATCCAGTTTTCTAAGGCAGAAACATATTTCATGCTCCTTGTATGTTTTTCGGTTTTTGGCAACACAGAAAAACTGAGTGTTGTTTTGCAATACAAAACACAAACTGTATGTGGTGCAAAAGAAGCTGTGCTTGCAACATTCAAATTTCTGAAAGCAAAATGTTCTGAAGACAAAGTCAACCAACTTTGGACCAGTACGGAGTCAAAAATGATTGACTTGAACCTCATACCTCCTGCACCTTCACGATACAAACATGTACTACAATGCATCCAACATACTTCAAGTCTTGCAGAAGCCCATCAATTTGTAACAGTGAGCGATCACCCTTAATTACAGGGCTTTCTTTTAGGATCTTGTACGATGATTTCTGAGTCCCGGTTGGGTTATGGGGTGTCTAGAGGGTTTCTTCTTGGTTTTCCCGAGGTCTCGAGGATCTCGGCTAGGGTGATTAATAGTGGAAGCCCCAGTTGACGGTGTCGGCGCATTCCCTTTCCTCTTCGGACCTCCCACTCCACTGGCCATGGAGGGGTAGGCCCGGGAGGGGAGGGAGTGGTCTGGTTCCGTCAACTGGCGGTAGGGGCGCGCGCGTCGGCAAGTCGAGCTGGCGGCCGCTCGAGCAAGAGAACTCACTCTTGTGTCGGGCGTGGACGAGGAAGGGTCTAGGAGGGTAAGCCCTCCTCATTGTGGAAATGGTGGATTAACGAGTGCTGCTGGATGGTAACCAGGACTTCCTGTGGGCTCTCTGCATCGCTTGGCAATGTGGGCAAGAGCAATACCAAGGGACATTGCGGCTTGTGTGCTGAGTCCGCTTAAGTGACGGCGTAACATCGAGATATGGGTGAGTCTCCCCCGATTGTTTCTGTGCCGGCGCATTTATCGCCTTGAAGGTCCACCGAACTTGGGCAAATGGCAAACATTTAGCTTCCCTTTATGTCAAGCGGGGCCGTTAGCGAGACCGGGAGAGCCGAGTAACGGCAAAATACTAAGGTGCCTGGATTTGCGCAGGCCGATGAGCTGGTGAAAATTTAATGTCGCCCTCGGACAAGGACACTGTCTTCTAACCTTCTGATTTACCAAAAAACTTCTGGAGACTAAATGCGTATGAATGTTATGAGTGTAGTGAAGGTTTTGTGGCGGAAAACTCAATGCGTATGACTGTAATTATAATAAGCATCAGGCCTTTTATTGTTTTTGTGGTGGGCATTCGACGATTTAAGTGTGTAAATTTGAACTGTGCACATTTTGCACAAAGTCCAATTGGATGTATGCATTGCATTGTAAAGTCTTGTAAATTTGAAAAGTACATGTATATATTGGTGATTAGTGATTTTGCTTGAGTTTTCTTTGTTCAAGAATGCTGTTGACAAACCCTACCCTTGAAGCCTACATATATAAGAATAGGTACCGGTAGGAGTTTTTCTGAGTCTTGCCCTGTTTGTGCGAGCTTATCCGTGGGGATAAACCTTCTGAGTGTTTGTTTATTAAGGCCTTCAGCCTGATAGAGAGTATTTTGGGCCATTTAACGGCTCAACAGTATAGGAAATGTATAGGAAAATATACTATGAATCTCTGGATTGTGCGATTGGAGAAGTTGAAAACAGTTTCAAACAACCAGGACTTGAGAAATACTGCATTCTTGAAATGGCACTGATTCAATGTCCTGCTGAATGGGGTGAGGAAGTCGCTATACACTGAAAAAAGAGTATAGTTGCAGGTACCATACTTCTGTTAAAATAGGGACAGCAAAACTGTTTGGTTGTTGGTACTCTTCTGGACAGTTCCTTCAATAATTTGTTTTGTAGAAGAAACAAAGAGCCTTGTTACTTTAACTTCTACTAAACAGATTGTTGAAGTAGGTACCTGTCCAGATAGTACCAACAACCAAACTGTTTTGTTGTCCCTATTTAACACAAGTACGGCACCTGCAACAATACTCTTTTTTTCGGTGTGGCTCTGAGTGAACATAATTATGACATTACCAAATTAAGTCGCCAGCGGGTAATGTTACATGAACTTTATCCAGGTATCAATACTGTGGCAGCCATAGCATCAAAGTTTACAGAAATGCAGTATGAAACATGTTGTTTGTTCGCAGATACTCAAGAAATACTTCGATTGCTCCTCGTTATTACTGCCACACCTGCTACCGCTGAACAATCATTTTCAATGCTTCGGAGACTAAAGAATATTGTTAAATGGTGGAGAAAACTTACCCTTCATCTTCTCATGATGGCTGTGAAAAATGTGTGTGTTCTGTACAAGGAAATCAAGGGGAAAAAGATTTAAACGTATGCTTTCATTAAAAAAATTTGTACCCAGACAGTAACTACAGAACTGGCTGGCGAAGAAAATGGGCGTGCAGGGCAGGAAAAAACTTTACGCTTGAAACATTGAACAGCGCTATTTTCCTGAACTTGTTCCAAGGAAAACTCAGCAGCAAAAAGCACAGAGAAGATGCCATGTTTGTTCCGCCAAGGAAAAAACAGCAAGTGGAAAGGCAAGAAAAAATGATACTCTGTGTCAGTGCACCAAATGTGATGTTGGACTTTGTGTGACACCCTGTTTCAAGATTTTCCATACAAAGGTCCGATATGACCTGTAAACAATAAATTATACTTCTACATATAAAGTAATCTTCTTTTGGATGTATGTAGTTTTTATGAAGATGGACATATATAAAAAACGGAAGATTTGTAAAAAAATTCTTGATTAGTAAAATTGAAAGTAACAAAAATTTATTTGCCACTTGAATGTTATACTTTATCTCTAAAACTTTAGCTAAAAAATTATTATAATATTTTTGTGGTTTGCTGAGCTGTAACTAACATGAAATTGAAATGTTTGTGACAATCTGCACAAATATCAATCAAAAAAATATTCACATGACCTAACATTCAGTATGAGTTATGACCTAATAATAGTTCATTTATATCAGGCATCTCAAACTCACCTGGACTGCGGGCCGTTTACTTTAGTAGTGAATGGTTCGAGGGCCACCGACGTCATACCGCCATTGTAAAATTATAATGAAGGTAATTTTACTTGCACCTACTACACACTATTAATAACACTTTATTTACAATTTTGAGATAGCAAATCATTTCAATAAAAGGCTGAGCAACAAAAAATTAAGAAATACTAGTTTGAAAAATACAAGTGTTCCATTGTAATCATTTTTGCATTCGCAGCACAAAACTTTTCTTGACTTATATAACAAAGACACAAATATTATTTTACTCGCCGACAGTAAATGCTAGTTTGAAAAAACACAAGTATTGGGATTTACCATTTTAAGCTGATCATGTTTTCCTACCAGACACTTGGCACCGTTTGCTCACTACAAGTTTTGGGAGAATTGGAGTTAAAGATTCTGCAGACACAACCTTCATTATCTAAGAAATATTGGCGTCACTTAGTCTTGATCTGTGAGCAGTTTTGTTAGCTTTCATGCGTGAAAACACTTGTTCACATAAATATGTGCTTCCAAAATAACACAGAATTTGTGCCACAAACTTTCGTATCTCTGGATATGCTGTCCTTAAAAATGAGTAAACACTTGGAATGCCAACTTCTCTGTATTTCTCTTTTAAAATCGAGTCGTTTTGCAAATCAATTAACTCCATTTGTAGAGAAATGGGAGCTCTTTCGACATTGAAAGAAAATGGACCAGTGAAAAGGTGAAACACATCTTCCTTCGTCTCAAAATCTTTAAAGTGCCTGTCAAATTCATCTTTAATGTTTTCTATTTTGTCACAATATTTGGTAAAATCACAGCATTTAATCTGATTTTCTAACTTTTCGCACATAGGGAAGTATGCCAGATTACCCTCTTTTAAATGATTTTGCCAGACACTCAATTTTTTTTTAAACTAGCCAAAGTGTCGAACATGTGTGTTATCAACTGATTTTTCCCCTGTAGTTTTATGTTCAAATCGTTTAAGTGGCCTGTTATATCTACCATAAAAGCAAGATCTTGTACCCACTTGTCATCCTTTAAAAATGACACATCCTCCCCTTTAATGTCCAGAAAAAGTAATATTTCTTCCAAAAGTAAATAAAACCTCTTAAGTGCCTTATGACAAGACAGCCAACGTACCTCTGTGTAGTACTGCATATCCTCAAATTCACTTTCCAAGTCTTGCAGAAGAAGAGTAAACTGGCGGTGATTTAAGTCCTCTGGATCGAATGAAATTCACAGTTTTCGATACAGTCTTAAGCACATGATCCATTCTCAGCGTTTTTGAACACAGTACTTGCTGATGAATAATGCAGTGGAAATATTGCAGTTTTGGTTTGTTTGGAAATTCGACTTTAAGTTTGGCTTCTAGTGTTGCTACAAACCCTTTTACTTTGCCTGTCATCGCTGGAGCACCATCAGTAGTCAGACACGAGTCTCTCGACAGGAAGTTTGTATTTCGACAGTATACTCCACACGGCTTCACAGATATCTTCACCAGTGGTAGTTCCATAGATGGCAATTAATTCCAGAAATACTTCAATTATCTTCAAATTGTCATCGCAAGCTCGAAGAAATAGTGCTACTTGTGCTACATCTTGAATATCATTACTTTCATCAAGTGCTATTGAAAAACACTGAAATGTTGACGATGCGTCAACCAATTGTTCGCGCAAGTCATCTGCTATGTCTGCTACCCTGTCAGCCACTGTGTTTCGAGATAACGCAATTTCTTGGAACACTTTTACTTTTTCGGGGCGCACATTATCAGCTGCTTTTATTATGCATTCCTTAACCAAAGCAGCTTCACTAAAGGGTTTGGAATGCTTTGCTAATAAATAGCTAATTTCATAACTAGCTTTTACCGCCGATTTGCTACCTTGCATGATTTTAGAAAAAACACTTTGCTGCAATTGAAGTTTTGTTTTCATTTGGTTTAATTTTTCTTCTCTTGTTTTACCTTCAAAGTAAGGAAATGTTTCTTTGTGAATTGTATCGTAGTGTCTTTTAACATTATATTCTTTAGCGACACTTATAGTATCATTGCAAATAAAGCACACAATATTACCTTTTACCCCTGTGCAATAATAACAAAGTTCCTATTTTTCTTGGAATTTTCTTCCTTCTTCAAAAACCTTTCTTTTCCTACTTGGCTTGGAGATAGGGTTCTTACAGCAACATACAAATAAAATTCAAGGACTTTCAAGGACTTTTCAAGGACTGTCTACTAATATTTCAAGGACCGCAGTAAATTACATTCGATACGCCAAATTTTTATTCGAATGTTTAAGGTTTTATTTGCAACGTATCTATTATGGTTTCCTCCCGCCCCCGCCCCCTATAACTGAAGTTCACCAATGGTAAATGGACCATAAATTTTCAATTTCATTTAAAATTAACACCGTACAGTATTTAATGAAACTCCTTCATATTTATTAAAAAGTTTCACGAAAATTAATTACACTGAAACACAAAATAAGTACTTTTTAAAGAGAGACATTTCGTTTTCGAAAAAATTCTGTCTGTTACTGGTTTCAATGTAAACAAATGTGGCTGATGCCATGTTCCTGCTGAAGTATTAGCACACAATACAGTATTTTATTCCCAATTCAAGGTATTAAAATTACCATGAATTACATACTGTAACTGAATAAATAAAAAATAAGTAAGCATAGTAAAAACATTGTCGGTCATTAATTGCGCAACATACATTGTGAGATCGTTGGTACAAAAGACTGCTTCGGAAATGGTCGGGCAACTTCGACTTGAAAAACGTAGGAGACATTTCGCTTTCAGGCATGCACTGCACACTAGTTTCTCTCACACCTGATACGTATTTTATTTTTTAATACTCTCGTAAATACAGAATTTCATATGGGCCACTTTTCCTTTTCAAAGCTATTTTAGGTTTACTTTTGCGCCTCTTCTCTTCCAAAAAAACTTTGCCATTAAACTCTAGCAGATGCAGATTACTACTTGTCACGATCACATAAAAAAAAAAAAAAAAACATTAGGCGCAACCTAACGTGCCGTGGTATGCCAGAAAGTGTATCAATTTCACAAACACTGCAAAACGTCTGTTATCATCAGATAAATTATATTACAGAAAAAATGCATAGACAAAATATGGTTTCATATATCTGAGAAAGAATTTTAATGTTAGGAAAATAAATAGAATATTAGGTAAGTAAACCCAAAAATTCAAGGACTTTTCAAGGACAGGATAAAATCAAGGACTTTTCAAGGCCTTTTAAGGACATGGTCAAAGTTCCAGGACTTTCCAGGACAGTAAGAACCCTGATATATAAACAAAAGCACAAATATTATCTCACTCACAGAATTACGAACACTAAAGTGGAGTAGTTAGTTGCACAGTAATCGAAACCATCGGCAAGCTACAGTTCACTCGATTCTCAACAGATGGCATTCACTACAATACTGGTGCGTTTCTTTGAGGGACAGTCGTAGTACACGCGCACTCCAACAGATGGCATGCAACGACACTCGTTCATGAACAATGAAATTAGCGACATCACAATTGCTTCCATGTCTCTAATGCTTTTCCTTTTCTAACAAAATAAAATGAACAATTTATTTAAAAAAACGGATGTAAGTATATTTTAAAATTCGAATTATTATTATTTTTTGTTCCTTCAGTTAGGACGGAGAAGGGCCGTGTTGGTGACAATAAATAATATTTCTATTTAGTTTTGTCATGTTACCGTTTAAATGTTGGCCACTCTTATTTCGTAGAGTTCTTTTTTTTTTTTTTTTTTTTTTTGGGTCTGTCTTAAAGTTGTAAGTTGAGTCGCTCACTAGTAAAAATCGTCATGTATGATGAGGTCTGTTCAGTTGGTTAATAGTAAACGTTTATTTCAACAGTTTGTTTTATTGCAAAGTGCCAAACCTTATCAGGTTATGGGCAGAGACATGTGAAAAGAGATGTGCTTGCGGGTAATTTGTTACATAATACGTCGCTTGTTGACGGAAGAATGTCTGGTCGGACGTGTGAATAACGTGTCATAAATTAACAGTTAAATTGGACACATCGGTCGGACTTGTAACAAACGGAACTTACGCGAGTGCAATGGAGATTCACGTAATCAAGTTGAAGGGGGAATCCAACTGGAATATTTGGAAATTCC
>PNEQ01112256.1:0-11379 GCA_003012365.1 Medauroidea extradentata
TATTGGTGACTGTTGGCAGCGTTGCGGCACCTCGCTCAGTTTATGCGTTGTATATTACGACGGTTAATTTTTACGCCGTACGAAACGTTTAACTTTTACTAAATAATATTGAGTCAAAATTGACAGCAATCCATCTAGGCATGAGGTTTCGCTAAATGTACCAATGTGTTAAAATTATACACACTTTCGGAGTTCCGTGGCATGACGATGATGAATGAGAGGCAACATTAACTAAACGAGTGCTGCCAACAAAAAATGTTGTCACTATGCAGAATGCCATAACCTTGTGAACAAAGAACAGAACACTAAATGAGTGTGTGTAACATCTTAGCTGTATGTTTGTAAAGCGAGGCCTGTCAATTGTCCTTAGAAGCGATCCCACGCGGAGACAGAAGGCAACAATACAGATGCGCGCGCAAACAACAGGCGACGGCTCCGCGCCAGACACAACGGTAAATGACGCTGCCATTGATACATTTCAATGCCAGGAGTAATAAATACAGCGCACATCGCATGTTCGTGACAGGAGAGAAAATTAACCGACTGCGCGCCGTCGACTCTTCGTCTCCGCGAAGACATACATTCTGTCCGCCGTAGAGACAACATTGTGTTCGGCATAACTACCTCCGGTGTGACAATACAGCCCTCCTCTAACTGATCCCCAAGAGACACCTTGCTGACCTTTGCTGGGAGGTCACCACTCCTCACCGTTCAGTCCCATACGCCCAGGGGGCGATTCAATATTGCTTTTTTGGGTGCAACGCAAAATTTGCACCTGCGTTGCGTCTGCTTGCCCTGCCTTGGAATTATTTACTCATGTAATGCCATAGAGGACCCGTTGAACTTGCTCTGAACTTTACCCTGGGGGTCGATTAAATATCGCCACCTGCTATTTGCACCGACGCAGCGCAACGCAAGTGCAGAGCAAGATAAACGGGTCTTATATTGCATGTGTGTGCATATTTAATTCCAGTGCAGTGCGACCAGACGCAACGCAGGTGCAAATTTTGCGTTGCACCCATAAAAAGTTATATTTAATCGGCAACCAGGGCTCACCGTACATGCAGCCCAAGCAATAAGATGACAAAGCTAAATGTTCTTCGCGAAGATGTAGACTCTGTCTGCCGTAGAGACAACAGCTAACTTGTCTTCGCGGGGACATAAACTTTGTCCTACAGTACAACGACACTTTTTGCCTTTGCGATAACGTATTCTATATCCACCTCAGCTATGACCGCTTACAATGTAAGACCCTCAGTTTACGGCATATACTACACAGCCAATCTGCAGCAAGCACTTCCTTACGTCCAGTACTATCACAAATGTGAGGTGTACTGATGGCCAGCAAAACTCCCATGGCACAGTTTTAACGTCAAAAATGAATATGCGCAACTGATTATGCTTGGGAAAAAAAAATCTGATAGCGCAGTTTTCATGCCGTTGCTTACTTAAATATAGGTTCGTAAGCCGTTTGCAGTATCCCAATCGGATGTAACCCTCTACAGATAATTTTACAGTCAAATTCCTTCCCCCACTTTTTTTTGCCACTATCTCTGTCGCTCTTAACAAACCTGGAAATTTGCGGTTCCAATTATTATTATATCTTAATTCCACTGAGTACACAATTTAAGTTAAGCTCTTAAACACATTGCATTATGCCTTTCGACTTACTAGGGGTACCTATGTAATGAATAACTCCTAAATTTACAATCAAAAGCAATACACGCACGCATACACCCAGCTTAAATATATAGACTTCGAGGTAAAGTAAGTTATCAAAATACCCAACATAATTTCTATTTTTAACCAAATTTATGTGTTCGCAGTATGAATACACAAGCATTGCCGCGTGTTTTTGTTTACGTATATGTTCCCCTGTTCAGAAAACAATGCTATATAGTACTTATTAAATTTACAAGTAAGGTACATCGGTTATAATTAACGGCAAGTTACTATAGAACCTACGAAGTAACTTATACATAAGATAATGTCTGTACATCAGCTCTTAAATTTATTCACTTGGCGGCCTCGATTTTCGCTTCCGAGACCACAAGAAAACATAATTACACGTACGTAAATAAAATATTATTGACTGATGTAACAAAATGTAGGCTACGTATTGAAGGTTTCAAATAATTACGACTTATATTATGAAGTAAGCATACTAGTCACGAACGTAATACACGACTAAATAAACATACAGGAAACTATAAATATACATGCCAATAACTCCGAAACATACAAAAATTAAACGCTTAATTTTATTTAGTTTTAAAAATACATTCTAAGCAATAAAAATACGCAGTTTGCAGTTGCGTTGAATACGACACGCAAAACGAAACAGGAAGGTAATGTGCGCAGTTTTCACCACACCACCTCAGGGTAGCGTTACTTACTCAGTAACAAGTACATACCCAAGCATGAAAAAGTACTGAAACGTGAAAAGTCAGTGCTTCAACTGTTTGGTTGTAAGTAAGACCGAAGATAAAGTTTGATAGTTGTAAAACGTAAGAATTCACAAAATAACTAAACCCGTAGATCTTCTGGTAATTGTATTAATATACAGTTAGTTCTAATTCTTACGTGTATGTGTGATAATATTACCACATACCATGTTGTTAAGTACAACGTATAATGAGCTGCGCAAACGTGTTTTATCACGAAGATAGCTGATACAATATTTTGGCGAAACTACGAACTAATTATCGCCTTCTATGAATGGAACTTTGAGCTGCAACGTCTGCAACACGGAGCATGATAAAGCTCGGTGCAAACGACGGTAACATTCCAAAAATTAGGTTCCGTTACTTTGTTACCGTTACTAAGTCAAGTTATACAGTCAGTAGGTCTCTACATAAGTTCATAAATAACAGTTTTGAAGTATATGACACACAATTCGGTCGATTTCATTTGATGTTATTTCAGTATTGTTGAATTTAAAGAAGAAAATATACTATAGTACAATTGGTATTTCGCTACCAACCACAGAATGAGTACAAGTAAATATATATTGTTCTTTTACAAAAATAATTCTTTGACAACTAATTTATAAAAAATATTGTAAATTTTGCAGAAAATTCTGGGATATATACTAACATTTCTGTATATTTACAAACGTTTTTGTGTACTTACAAATATTTGCTGTATATTTACAACAAAATTCTTGTACATTTTACAACGATTGATTGAAGTGTGATCTTTGAACGATTCTTGCAATGAGTTCGTATTATGAACGTACAATTTTTTTGGACATATGTCATTGCGGGCGAATGTTGCCGTATTGTGGCATATTCTGCAGTAGGCCTACGACAACATTCGCCCGCAGTGACGTATGTCCAAAAAATCTTTTATGTTCATAAATTGTTTGAAGTGACACGACACATTTTTTGGCAACAAGTTTGCATGAATAATTTTCTAAAGGGTCAAAATACTTTGTAAAATATGAAAGGCCTTCAAATGATATTTTATTTCACATTAAACAATCTGCTCACAAATATGTATCCCTCCAGTCCCCTCACGTACTGGGAAAAATTCACACCACATTATTTAATGACCTGAGACATTCTTGTTACAATGCCTGGGCATATTAATGTTTTGACATTAGTTTACAAACTTTTTTCTTGTAAACATACGAATATTTTTACTGTGTAAGGCAACCATTGTTAATTTTTAATCATATGAGGTAACGCTTAGTTTATTTCTTAAAATGTTGATTTTTCAGTCCTAACTTTATTCCGAGCGGCCTATATATGAAATCATATAACTACACACATCGAGCGAAGTGATGCAACAGTAACCCGTTGAACTTATGTTAAGAAAAAAATCCACCGCTGGTTCGATGCCCTGAGCAACCTGTTGTCTGTTTTCCACGGTTTTCAAACTTCGCTCCAGGATAATTCTGGGATGGTTGCTTCATATAGGCTCGGCCGTTAACTGCCGTGTATTCGTCTGCAATGACCACGCTGTCGAAAATATGTTAAAACGCTCGCCTACTGGCTGTGTGTTTGTGTGTGTGAGGCACGACGCCAAGGGCGATGTTGACCGGCTCATGTGGCGCGGTATCGCCTCTACCACAAGACACTGCAGTGGTATCGTACAACACTCGTCTGACTGACACTTTCAGTGATGACCCCTTCTTTGTGTTTGGGGAAAGTTTTATGCATAGTAGTACATTGCTTGCTCCTAGAGCAGTTTCACACGAATCCAGTGAGTAGATCTTCAGACATAGCAGGTTGAAAAAGCTACTTTGAGCCATTCTGAGGAGCTCCGAAATGATTGTTCTAATCGACGTGATGCTTTGAAACTACTGTTCAGTCATCCTCTGGAGTGTATTTTCTTTTCGTACGTAGACACATTGGGCATATGAGGAATAGTTTCTTTAAAAAACGTATTTACGAACACGCTGTAATGCATTTTAAAGGCGTGGTGTTACCACACATATAGAGGTTGTCAAGTTGGAGGAAAGAACGTGTTGTCAACGACTACGTGGACAGCGAGGGACCTACCAACACAAGAGGCTAAGAGTGGTGACACGTCTTAACATAAAGTGAAGTGTAGTGTGAGGATATGTTCGCACAGAGGTTCTTTGTTAGGCTGCAGTGTGTTGTGTTGGTTCAAGACCGGCCCTGCAAGGAAGATGGTCCTGTAGTTGACCCTAGCATCTCTCTTCCTGCAGGAGTGAACTGTACTGGCGAGCCTGCCTTAGTGAATCTCAGCAGGCGTACAGCCACAGATTACACACGTGTCTTCACATCAGCTTCTAAACACACCTGAGGTCTATTCTCTACACATCTGGTACAGATCGTCATCTGTCACTGTCTTTCGAGAGCGACGGCCTTTAATAGAGGCACTCTTTATGTCATATTCTCTAATACTTCTCTTTACTAGAATTTTAGAATACTTGGCAACACTGTAGGATGTGCTCTGAAAATCTTCGTACATCTCGGTAAATCATATGTTCTCAATTTCCACACAACTACTCATGAATTTCATTTAAGTTTTATTTACATTAATCCAATTTGTTCCTGTTTACAATTCCGGTTTTAAAAATTATAAAATCAACTCGTCTCTGCTAGAAAGTTAGTGCGCTTCGCTTACTAGAGATAGCAGCATGCGTGACGTATTGAATTTGTCTTTAGCGTCGGCAGTAAAAGTTTATATACACAGGGGTCTATTCTCTAACGTCACTTCTGGTAAAGATCGTCACCTGTAACTGTCTTTCGTGAGCGACAGCGATTAAGATAGTCACCCGTGACTGTCTTTATATCGTATTCTCTAGCAACTCTCTTTACCAGATTATCTATATACTTGGCAACACTGTAGGATGCGTTCTGAAAACCTTCATACATATTGCTAAGTTATATTTTCTCACTTTTCACAACGTGTTTTGAAATACTAATTACTAAAGATTAGTTTTAAATTATATAAATCATATTTGTTACTCTTTATATTTCTGGTTTTAAAAGTTATAAAATCATCTCGTCTCTCGTTGAATGGTAGTGTGCTGCGCTTACAAGAGATAGCAGCACTGGCACAGTGTTAGTATCTCCGGCCAAGAGATGGCAGCACGCATATTGTATTCAATTTGTTGTTTTCGTTGGCATTAAAATTAATATACACAAACCCATAATTCCGCAAAAGTGTTACACTATTGAAGGGAAAATAAAATAATGCATTTCTGTCATCTTTCTTTCAAGCAATATTTCCATCGGATTTGTTCTCCAACGAGCAATTTATTTAGCAAGCTGACTTATCTTTAGTATATATCGTGTATCATGCGTCTAAATCAACAGTATATTATTCCAAATAACGTAAACTATTTTAACTCTCATGAATAATTTGCACCCATTTTTGAGGAAAGTAGGCTTATCAGTTATGCTGGTAACTTCTTGTTTACTCTCATGCGTCTATTCTTAATATCTGAAAACAAATCACAGACATTTGATATCTCAGTAACCTTATTATGATTGCTACTATCAAATAAGTAATTTCCTTACACAAAGACACACTGCCAATAAAAAAGAAGCAAAACAGCAAATGTGTACGTAGGGTATTGAAACAATATTGTACAGAAAACTTTCCAGAAAATCAGGGACTCCTACTTAACACCAAATGCGAAATGATCTAATAGTCATTCAAGGATCAAAGATTTGTGGAAAAAATCCCGTAAGAAATGCTGCAAAACAGTTCTTTCGAGACGTGACCAACAAAAAATTTGCCACTTTTTTTTTAATGTTTAACATATTGTTTTCCTTTTGGCATTAATTTTGTGGATGTAGTGAAGGCATTTGATTTGTATGGATTCCGGACCTACTAAAAATATTTTATCTCACATAACTTTCCGTATTTCTACAGCCACATATTGCACTATTACTTATTTTTAAATCAAAAAAGTTCCGAGACTTTCAAATGTTTGTTGCAGTGAGAATTTACAATTATAATTTATTGGTTTTGGACATACGCTATTGCTGATGTTTTGCTGATAAAACTTGTGTTGAATGACAAAATACAAAGAAGAACAAAAAACAGATATAAATCACACACAAGAAAATAGAAAACCAATTCCAGAAGAATTCTGTCAGTTATTTTTATGTGAGACAGCATAAAATTCTACAGATATAATTCAGTCGAATATCAACACAGCACACAGACACAAAAGACAGACACAATTTTAGAACCAGATACCCAAATTATAAAAAAAATTGGAAATAGACAAAAAAGTGAACAGTGGACAACAAACAAATGACAATAGAAAACACAATACAGGTTAAAACAACAAAAAAATGCAATGTTTCGGGAATCTTCAGGCTGAAACACAGCTGGTCGGAACACCAAGATGCGAACGAAGACGGGAATAGATCGCAATTCCCGAAACGTTGTGTTTTTTCGTTGTTTTGAACTTGTGTTGTGTTGTCTATTGTCTTTTGTTCGTTGTCCACTGTTCACTGTTATTTGTCTATTTCCAACTTATTTTTTTATTTGGGAATCTGGTTCTAAAATTGTGTCTGTTTTTGTGTCTGGGTGTTCTGTCGACATTCGACTGAATTCTATCTGTAGAATTCTTTGTTGTCTCACGTAAAAGAAAACTGAGAGAAATTCTCCGGAATTATGTTTCTATTTTTGTGTGTATTTTGTATCTGTTTTTTCTTTCTTTGTATTTTGTCATTCAACATAAGTTTGATCAGCATAACATGAGCAATTGCGTATGTCCACATACCAATCAATTCTAATAAAACATATTCTGTTACACTGTGCAGTTACAAACTCAAAAATATATCTTCTCTATTTTCAGTAGGTACAGTTTTTACACAACTAACGTTCCAAGTAATATATCGCCTCACTCTCAAATTAACACACCTGTTTGTGCGAATGACAAATGTTTGCCATCGCCCAACTTGCAAACAACTGTATAGTCCGACGAATGTGCGCCAGTGTTATAGTCGCTGAGAAATACAAACCAATAATGAAACGTTACAGGTTTTGAAAATAAAACGAAAGGGGAATCTCGAAACTAAAATTTATGATACAATAATGAATAATGTAAGGAAGTTACAATTAACCACGAAAAAGAATCTAACAGCTTTAAATTGTATAAATTAAATATCTAAGAGCAATTAGAAGTGCTAAATTATAAGATTTGCATCAGCTACAGCGAGCTGCATGACACACTTATAGGATGCGTAAGTAATAAACAAACTGCACAAAAATTATAGCAAATGCTTTTAAGGTACGGTCATTCTAATTTGTTACTTATAAATGAATAAATAAATTCACACCACTTCCAAAAGGGCCAAAAATTGAATTACAAAATGTAATTGTTAAAATTAAATACATTTTCCATAACTACTCCATGATAATGATTCTGAGATCAGAATCTTGAATTATGTCGCCAGTGTGTGGGTGTTTGCGTGTAATATCTTCAGTTAAGTGATTATTTAAGGTTATATAATTCTCTTTGACAGCAACGTCATTAGAGACGGTAAGATACAACTTGACATCGTGAGAGGGAGAGAAGAATCGGCCATGTACATTGTTAAGGCCACATTTCGCCCGAAATGATTACGGGAAACCATGGAAAAATGAAGTGAGGATGGACGGAGACGGTAACCAAATCTGGGTCCTTCCGACTGCGAGTCCTGGAGATTTAGGATCCATGTGAAATACTGAACACAGATGGCGACGCATTCCTTACGGCAGCTAGTACTGATTTCACAGGAACAGACATGGTAAAATTATTTTGAAAATGTAATTTCGTTTGTAGCGCATGACAACCAAGGAGGTAATATAGCTTCAGCGGTTAACATTCCACCATTGTATTACAAAAAATATATAAATATATAATAAATTAAGCCCTTCACGCAGGTTGATTCATGAGGAGTTGCTTCCACCAACTAAGCTTATTACATAATTTTTTGAAACAAAAATATCATACACATGTGGGTCCCAGGTTAAAGGAAAATTGACAGCAGCACTGCTACGACTAGTTTACCGAGGGGACACATTTAACACGGTATAGCACAATTAATCTGCACAATTCCTGGCATGTTTGACTGGTGTGGTTTATATGCGACTGTTGATACTCGAAACACAAACAATACTATATGATAAAACAAAACTTATTTGCCCCAGCGCATTATTCGTTATTCTTTAAATGTTTTTAACTGCTCTGAAAATACTGGGGAAAAGTACCTACATGAATATTACATTTTTTTAATCAAACTATGATTGTAATAAATAAATCCTGTGTGTCACAACATACGCGTTACTGATAAGATGACTAGCAGCACGCATTATTTCTTGTTATATTCTTGATTTCTCCTGTAATTTTTATTATTTTCTGTACCTAAAATACTTGGTAGGGGTTCGGAATATTTAAATTAGCACAACAAATTATATGTTTGCAAGTCTAACAGAAACACATATTTCATTAAGTAGGCCTACCGCTTTTTTATTTATAAATGAATAAAAAGGAAGTATTTAAAATATAATTAAAACTTAATGTAAAATTTGGAAGATAGATTAATCATGTTAAAACCTAATCAAGTCTTTCACGTGCTAATGTAAAAGTACAATACAAACAGGCAATTATATTGTTAAGTAATATCCTACGTAGGAAGCAAATTAAAGTATGAAAATGGCCATAGAATAAATATCAACTGTTTTCAGCAACTTGAAAAGTGACAAATGTATACCAAATTAAAATGTTTATAACAAGACGCGTGATAAAGAAAAGGGGAGGATGAATGACGGCTAAGAAATGAATAGCAAGATATGTTACTAAAATGGCCTGAACAGATCATACGTAAATCATAGTTAAGTACCATGCTGCACGTCCCTGAACACATATAAGATATAAATTATATTGATCGGAATTTCGCAAAAATTAAAAAGGTTTCATTTCTATTTCCGTGTTTCCCAGTTTTCCCCTATACTATATAACCTGTACATGTTTACAGCACATTGCACGTGCGATGAGAGCTTTTTTAACGACTTTACCTACTATGCTTACATTTACACCGTTTAAATGAAGAATACACGTTAAAATTAATTACTTCTCAAACCACCAATTTCAGAAAAAGTGTTGCACGTAAAATGCAATACATTTTAGATTTATTCTCAATAAGCTAGCAACAAACACAATGTACACTCTCCTTCCTGGCTCACGCTACATATGTACTGCCCACATATTTTGTCAAATACCTATTAAAATTTATTTTTCAATTTTTAGAAATGAAACTTTATAGATTTTTTTTTCCTTTAAGAAGTCTGCTTCTTTTATAAATGCATTTTGTTTTCAGAATGTTGTGTACCTTCCAGTGCGTTATTTTATATTTTTGTGAACTTGGCGTCAATCAATTAACAATACAAGAAGTACAATTTTCACAAAGTAAAACTTATTTTTTTGTAATTGGCTGCCAAAGATATTATATCAACGTTCATAAAACTTTTTAGGTAAAATTTATGCGTGATTAGCTATTTGAAGATAAGCCTATCTTTTCTACACGAAACGTTCTTTTGTTAATTTATAAGAGTCAAAATTCATTGAAAATTTGGTAAAATATCAGAGTGTTTAAGTGTATTAAATTTTTATTTAATTAATTTACCCATTACATATTTACTCTTTGGAGAATAGTATTTCGTTATCACCGAAGTTTTAGTTCGGTAAATTGTTTAGTTTTTCTAATAATCGCTACACAGAAACGTCAGAATCGAGATTCAAACAAGTATTATACAAAAAAAATGCCATCCAAAAATTTTTACTTTGTGAAAATTGTTCCCTACCTGGTACTGATTACTGACCGAAACCTACAAAAATATAAATAAATGAGCTTTAATGCATCCAACGCTCTTTTACGTTATCGATTGTGATTTTTTTTATTAAACGGTTATTCTCTACTTAAAGTGAATGTACGTTAGGTAAGTCAGCAGAGGTGTTAGTCAACGTAGACGAGTGAGGACAGAGAATGTCGAGGCGAGGGCCTGTAGTTGTCAGTCAGTCAGACAGCTGTCTCATCAACAGTCCAAGAGCTGCTCAGTTGCACCAGCAGAGTGACGTCACCTCCCTCCTTGTAGGGCAGTAGTCGTGTACTACACCCGCGCCTTCTCCCAGCACAGCACAAGGAAGACAGTTTCGCGGGCAGGAACTATGCAGGTCCAAATACGGTGTCTCATGTATTATGCGCGGCGTGAGTTGCCGTGGGACCCAGCTACGGGTGAGAACAAGACATACGCCTCGCCTTCAACTACTAAGTGAAGATGTCACACTTACACGGACATTACAGGCGAGCAGCACTGAAACTCTAAGGACTAGTTGGGTCGTGGTTGGCAAAGTGGCTAGAGCATTTGCCTTCCATCGAGGTGATACGGGTTCGGTTCAAGGCGGGGTCTATCCACGGATTTTCGTATGTTGGAATCGTTCCAGACGATGCGGCTGGTCGGCGGGTTCCCTCGGAGATATCCCGTTTCCCCCTCGCCTTAGTACTCACATCGTGTCACACCTCACCAGCGCTCAAGACCTAGATGTTAAATACTAACCAAGATCTTTTCACTTCACTTCTAACGGCTGATCATGACCTCTGGTTAAATTTCTAATCAAGCCTTAACTGAAGTCTGAGTCTAAAATTGCGTTATACCACCTCCTGTCAATTTATCTTGCCGCTAGCCGCAGCATGAAGCGGTTTCTAGTGGGTTTAACTAGAGGTCAGATCTGGACTTGTGGTCTGATACATACAATAAATAAAGCTGGATGTCGTTGAATGCTCGTTGTGTTGTGTTTTATAGACACAGCACAAAATAGCTTAGTTGTGTCAATTGTGCTTGTCTTTCTTACTAAAAATAGTCATTTAACTAGCATTTGAATTTAATTTTCATAAAATATAG
>PNEQ01112260.1:0-22159 GCA_003012365.1 Medauroidea extradentata
GTTGAAACATATTCCAAAGTCTGTGTAAATATATGTTGAAAGAGTTAAACCGTTTAGAATGCTGCGTAAGAAGGCGGCAACCAGTGAAATCGAACGTAGCTCCGTCGCTAGCGCGCCGCGAGCAGAATTCAAGCCGGTTGCGGGTGGGTAGGCAGCCCACTTGCCAGTTCTGTGTTGAATCGAAACACACTGTACAACTGGCTATTCACTGCAGCAGCAGCCAATGAACAAACAGCTGAGGACATAGTGTACACATGACTGTGGAGTTGAGCTGGCTGATCGTTGAACCCACAACATTCCCGGGTTTCTAACTAAGCTCAATTGACGATTATTGCTCGGGCTACGTTGTGATAACAATGTCTCTGCAAGTGAATATTGTTACTGTATTGCTAACTTTCCCTAGGATCTACCCACAGTTCAACATGCACGCTAGTACTCAATTACGAGAGAACAATAAAGAGTTATTTACATGATTTGTGGAATCCTCAAAATTCTTGGTTCAGTAAGGAAATAGTATTAAGATGTTACAAAATCCATTATAACTTAATTTTTTGTAGGTTTTTTACTCAGGTCAGGAAACTTTCTTTTCTTCTAGAACAATAAAAAAAACAACCTACTCTCTCCCGAATGCACAGAGAACGAAACGTAACACGGTTGCAATGAGCACTTCAGTTCTGAATTTCGTTAATATTGTTCGAAATATTTTAATCTAAGATGAATATTGCTTTCTTTCTGTACTACGCTGATGAGATTGATGAGGAAGTCTTCTCCATCCCAGTGGCTCGTCGAAGAAGGGTTGGAATAAAGATTTGCAATAAGTCGGAGAGCTTGTGAACGGCGAAAGGGGCAAAGTTTCTCGTCGGAGACTGGCAGGAAGCCAGATTGGAGAAATTCTGCTCGAGTGACCGAGATAGAAGGAAGGACTGAAAGGAAAAAAAAAAACAGCCGTTCGCCGTGTAACTTAGCCGAGTATAGATTCGTGTGAGGAAGACAAGAGAGAGATATGGACTTATCCTGTCAGACTCGCCCCAGAATTGTTTTCTTTCTGGCTCTTCTAGTATCAAACGATGGACGTTTAGTGAAACTGAGTAGCGCGGGACAAGGCAGTAACCCTGTAAATATATATTTTTAGAATATTGCACAGCGTGTCTTTGTATTTCTACACGGCCTTGAATGTACACAACATTTTCTTTGTAATTTTATTTATTTAAATAAAGTATGATGTAAGGTCCAACGAATGCATCCGTGTTTCTGATTTATGAATCAGGATGGTATTTTCCTAACAGGGCAATCTGAAACCGTGCTGTAAAAAAATAATTTGTAAATGTACGCACTAATGTATAGTATGCAATATTGAGAAAGTTCTTGTGGTAAAATTTAGTTCCTATTTTTTAATGATATCATTCCTATACATGTTTAGGCAACTGTCAATGTATTAATGTTGCTAAACTTATACAGTAAAATTTGCTCAATATTTGCTCTACCTACAAACTTTAATGTTATTTATTGTGTAGGTTATGTGTTAAAAACTTCCAATACTGTCCAAAAAATATTTTTACTGTACTTTTTACCACGTTTATTAAGGAGCCCTAAAAACATGTCTTATAATCCTGCTGTACAAAAAAATATTAAGGGTTAGTTCGAAGTGTTTTTTTTAACATATAAATATAATGGAATCACGTAAACAAGAACACACGTGATACCCGACATTATCGTTGTATTTTGCGTGTCCAAAGCCTACAAGTGCGGAAGTGCTAGGGGTGACCAAGCACGCGCATCATGCCTAACCCTCGACTCTATGAGCAAGTTACTGAAATGGTGTGCATTATTCTCGTCGACATCTCGTCTCTGTGATGAACTATATGGTTGGTATTATTTTATGGCGTGTTATTCAAGATAAAGGTGTATTGTACACACTATTCCTTTTTAAAGATTCTGTACCAAGAATTTTCATACCTAAAAATGGCTCCAAATACTTCCAAGTTTGCCATGGGCTCCATAATTTGATCGACATCGAAAAAGTTAATAGGATTTATCACGTCTGTATCATGAAACAGGCCTAATAATTTTTGTACTATAGCAGAATTGTCAGGGGAGGTTCTGAAAATGTATGTGCACTGTTGTACAAGCTTTGTATGGTTTTCATTAAAAAGTAAAAAATTATTATTTACTTAAATTTCGTTACGTCTCAAGTGCGGCGTAAGTGTAGCCTACTTTAAATTACATACTTATATATAATTTGCATAATGCAATAACGTTTTGAGGACTGCATGCGTATTTTGTTCGTCAATATAGACAAGACGTGAGTCTTCTGTACACACCAAGACTCTTGTACTACTGGTCTCTGTATTATCACTACCCAACTTCCTATTGGCCCACACTACATCTGACACGCTCACTGTAATGTTCTACATTCATTATCTGTCAGCTTTTATACACGAAGTTGACAACTTTATTGTATCCCAATCAAAGTATATGGGTATTGTGACATAATTTAATAGAAAATGCGTTTGTTTAAACAGTATAGAGTATTTTTTTTATTGTTCTAAGAAGTTTTTAATAAAAATAGCGAGACAATGAAACATTATATCTTACTTGACAATTTCTACTTCAGGTGCTAAGACTTTAGTTCAAGGATTACCTAACATAGATAAAGTAGCCTCTATCATCGTGGGAGGCATTTGGGATACGTGGCGGACGTTGCCGTTGGCCGGCAGGTTTGTCGAGGCACTGCCGTTCCTCCTGCACTTACGTTCATTCACTGCACCATCTGTAGGATCTCGTTTCGTATCATCCCTCATTTGTGCTTACACTATGGCTAACGGAGTGAGGACGAATACCAGGCAAGTGGTGGTCGCCCTTGTGCACAAGGGATAGCTCCATATGGCGGAGTTCTCTTAGGCCAGTTTCCAGAAGTTGGTACGGGAACTCCAGCCTGCTGTGAAACCAACGGACAGAATGCATGTCCCCACTAAGGCATGTTGTAGTAGTGTCCTGTCTCGAGCAATGTTGACCTGGAGAAGTGGTTCTGGAGCCCTGGAAGGTGGACACGTACTCTGGTGAAAATTCAGATGCATGGTATTTCGCAGGTACTCAGGGTATCGGCGTGAAACCACAGCCTTGTGCTGAGCCTATCACAGGTTGGACTCTTGAGTGGTAGTGGTTCTGGACTCCTGCTTGGGAGGAGACTTACAGGGTGAGAGTCCTTGGGTCCTGGTCTGGTCCGCCTTGTAATAGAACTCGTCCAAGAAGTGGTTTTGCAGAGGTTGTGTAGCCTCGCCCTCATCAAGGTGGTTCCCCGCAGCTAACCTGTGGGTATTTCCGTTGTTAGGTGAGTGGGTCTTTACTACATTCCACCGCGATTGGAAGGAGCGTTATCTCCTTCTGTCAGCAGTATTCAACTACTCTGTCAGCTCTATGCTTAGGAGGCATGGCTATGGTGAGCCCTGGCATAAGAGACTAACTGGTAAGGATCGAAAACCCTCCTAGCATAATGGTCAGCAATGTTAAGTCTTAGGGATCAGATACGGGAGGGCTGTATTGTCCCTCTCCGGCGGCAACGATGCCGAACACGATGCATCTCTTGTCCCCCAGACTGGGGGCTGGTGACAGGCTACCACCCCATCCCATAGTCGCAATCATGGTTTAAATGGTCCCTGGGCCTAATTTCGATATCCATTACTTAATTATGGTTATGGGCCTGAAATTTCGCGTTTTCTTTCAAGAACAAACTTGAATTTCTACAACTTTAAGTTCATGTCACTTTCACCATTAACCTTAGACTCATTTGACATATCCTTGAAGACGCTGATCCAATAATAAAATTGTAAATAAATACAGGCGCTTGTCACTGTGTGAGAGAGCAGTCAACGAGCAGCTTCTGTCTACATCAGTAAGCAAATATTCTCGAAGACTTGCCTACAGGTCAGTGAACCCACGAATTTTACCGGTCTATGTTTATGGTTGATATAATATCATATTTTCAAATAAAACTTGCTAAAATCTTTAATCAGGAATCTATGTCTACAAAAGTTCAAATGGATAAGCATAATACAAACTCATTCTTCTCTGACTGGACTCGCGCAACCACGTAGGCACGGCAGTGTCGGCATGGAGGAGTGAAACTTGTACGTACTAATCGCGGCCCACTAGCTACTGCGCCTATTGTTCGCAGACCTGTGACCTTGTCTCGCCTTAACCAGTTGCCGCCCAAGATCGGCCCTCGACTACTCCCCACTCCTCAGTCTCCTATCGAGCGCACGTGAGTGTCCTCCGGCTGTACAGTCCGCGCCTCATAAACACTGATCCCGGCAGCACTAGACACACTGGGCGGAGATTCTGTCCACATTTTATGAAGACTTGAGTGTTGTTCGGGATAAGTTTTGATCAGACATGTGTATGTGAGAAGGAAAAACATGCGAGAACATAGTTAGATTGTCTTGTCTCACCAGAAGACTGACATTACAACAATCACATAAGTTATTTAAGCAATATGACCATTTATATTGCTCAAATGAACAAGACTGTTTCGAAACCATGATACACTTATTCGCACGCTTTAATTGGAACGACTCTGAAAGCCGAACAATAACTTCACACACAATGTTGAGTTCATACATTGCCATGCTTATACTAACAAGTGGTGGAAAGCCAAAAATAGCCTAAAATGTTAAGCATTACGAAGGTTCTCATCGATTAATATTTATCTGCCCATGAATGAAAATCCGCAAAACATTGCTTTATTAGCCGTTATACTAAGTAACGTGCTTGGGTTAGGTAGGTTTCATCTGCGCTACGCGACCTAATTTACCCGACAAGGTTAGGTCTAAACGCCTGCAAGCAATTCAAGATATCGTGACTTATTGGACGTTCAAAAACTCTACTTGGGTTACTTTTGAACGCTTCAAGCTGAAATGTTGTCCTTACCATACTTACATCGTGACAACATAACCCCCTTTGGTATCACTAGTGTTTTCCGGTATTGCGCAAGAAGTAAACGATAGCGGGTACAATTAGTTTTGTGAAAGTCCTTTCAGAATTCCATTTTCTGTTGAAAGCACGATTCTTTAAAGTTGCTAAGTAACTTTGGCTGTTTGACTGAGCCTCAGTCAACTATGTGCCCCTGTTCTTTGATCCCTAACTACTCACACTTACAAAGGAACAAACACGAAAATTTAAAACAAAATCCAAGGAAAAAATAACATTCATTTACTTTCTGATGCCCCACAAATTGATGAAGCCTATATCAAAGGCAAGAAATGTTGAATTCCTTCCAAGACACAAATCCGTAGTAAATAATACGTGCACAATAGCTATTTCAATAGTAAAGCGTTTTAAATTCGTGCAATTGAACATGGCTCATTAACCTCATTCAAACCAATACTATATAAATTTCTCGCAATACAATTTACAATAATCGTGGGTTAAACACTGGAACGTAAATAAATATACATAAGCCTAATTACGTGTATGCTGCTTTCAGATAAACTATAGGTAGCATAAAAATTAATAATACTGATCTCGACTCTCAGAGATTGAAAACATATAAACGTTCAAAGCTGAAGCGCGACATTCGTGAATAGCCTAAGCCATAAAATACGTCTTAAATATGGCACGTTTACTTTCTTAAAGGAAAGTTTTAAACCATTTAAACTAAATGGGGGTTTCTGAAATAGCAGTGCCGAAAAGTGGGTTTTGAGGAGGAACCAGGGCAGTTAAGGGAAGAGTTCGGCGAAAATTTCAATTACCAATAAATCACTGCTCGTAAGGCATATGGTTCTCAGTAAAAAATTGCTAAATTCTACTTGTTAATTTTTTGTCAGATTAAACTTTCACTGTTCTATGCACAGGTAAACATTGACTGGGGCACAGTTAACTCGACGCCTCACTGACTGAAATGTAACCAATAGTGAACTTTGTAGAATTGAATAGGCGTGTCTGCTATAACGAGGAATAGTACTGTTGGAGGGTAGTAATGCAGATATTAATAATACTGCCATCCTTGCAGTGATGCATATAGGCGACTTACTTCTAGCTTCTTACGACATCTTAGAAATGTTGAGCTGTTTTCAAAGTATTAAATCAAATATGGCTGCGGATGTTTCACTTACGGCGCCCGCCTATAACTGGTCGTGTGATTGTGTGAGTGAGGCACGGCGCCAAGGGCGATGTTTACAGACACATCGGGTGAGGTATCGCCTCTACCGCAATACACTGATACGTCGTGCAGTGGTATCGTAGGTCAAATGCCTGACTGACACTTTCAGGGGTGATCCTGTATTTTTATTAATGGAAAGTTTTAAACAAAGTACATTGTATGTTTATAGAGCAGTTTCTCACGAATCCAGAGTGTAGTTTTTCTGAAAAAAGTACTGTTTTTTAGACATTTCAAGGGACTCAGAAATTATTTTTCTAGTTAGCCTTTCCGTTATCGTTTGAAGTGTATTTTTTTCCTACAATGACACAATGCACACATGTGGAATAGTCTCGTAAAAAAAAGTATTTACGAACACATTTCAATGCATTTTAGGCGCATATGCGGCGCCCTTAAGGATACTGCATAACCAAGAAACTTGCGATAGCAAGGATTGGGATTCAAATGTTAAATTATATTATGTGTGGCTTAGTTATATATTAAATCTATACGCCATCACTGATTATTTTGTTAATCTCCGTGCAGTCCACATAACTATAGGGCATTTTAGGCTCTTTTTAAATGCTCTGAAAATAATGAACGATGTAAGAATTCCTATGCCGGAAAGTAAATTTTTCCCATATTTATATTCCTGTAGTAATATTTTTCTCCTCTCAATGCACAAAATGGTTTATGTTCAAATGTGGTGGTTATTAAAAAGGACTAACATATTTTAACATCTAAATCCGTATCCTGACTACCGCCAGGGCTTCCAGGTAGGCAGCTGTGATTGTCCGGTGTACTGCAGTGCTGTGTGCTGGTGTTGTTGTGCAGCCTGATTGGTCGACATGACTACGACTAAGGTTATTTCTACTACAGGTTAGGAAGATAGTGTGTTTTCTTATGGGAGAGTTTGGTACAGGGAAAATTTCTGCCGCTAGTTTCGCTGCTATCGCTAAGGGACCAGAAAAATACGAAACCGTTGTAATATTAAATTTAAATAGGCTTGAAAATGACAGAAGTCATTTAACTTAATTTTGAAGTGATGAGAAACCAATTCAGCGTTTAAAATTATCAACTTAATGTAACTCAAAATTCAGGAAAGCTTTGTGATTGGCCAGTTTACACCCATTAGTAGGGACCCCTGTTTTTCGCGAAAAGAATTTTGCCCCAATTTGTTTCAGTGTCATACGAGCACATCTACAATTCTGCTTCATGGCTATCTACGTGAAGAACCGTGTCTCATTTGACTGCGCCAATCATAATAACGTTCCTGCAACAACACACGTCTGTGATTTCCCGGTAGAATATCAAGCCTCGTGACAGTTAAAATATCCAATGACTGACCACGAAGCAGAACTGCAGATGTGCACGTAAGGCACCGAAACAAAGTGAGGTAAAATTGTTTTCGCGAAAAATAGGAGTCCTTACCCAGTGACACCAGCGCCCAAGCGGCAGAAATGTTCCCTGCGCCAAACATTCAACACTGATCGTTCTAACTTGTAGTAGACTGAACCTTACTACGTCGTCAGTGCAGCTGCTGGGCCAACCAGACTTCAGGCAGCACTACTCTGCAGGCCACAGGTAGACAGCTAGCATGTGTGACGTGGTGCAGCAGACCCACGTGATCAGCAGGAAAGCTGCATGCATGTATATGGCGGACACCTACCACGTCTCGACGCCTTCCCCTCGCTCAGCCAGGTGTGTGTGTGGGAGGGGGGAACAACTTTCACTCGCCTCGACGACAGACCCTACATGGAGCTGCAGACCCCGCCCTCAGCCGGTCATATAGGAGTTGCGCAACGACGCCTGCCTGGTACCACTCGCTTTCAGTCCACTGCACAGTAATGCCAACCGTACAGTGCCATCTTGATTTATTTCACTCTTTGACCACTGCACACTTTTTCTCGCACTTTGGAGCCTATGGCCGAGTATTGCTAGGTGCGACATTTCCATGATAACTATTTTGCTTCGGAAGAAGAAACGTGCGATTGTATAGTCTCATGGTCTCGCTATTGTGTAATATATTCTCGTCACAACGCTAACAGTTTGCCATCAATGGAGCCATGATTTTGTGACGAAAGTACTTCTGCACCTTTTGGTTTTAATAATTATGTGCCGGTCAGCATCTTTCCTTCATCGCTAGTGAGCGGATGTTAACTCTCACTTGTATCGACAGTCTACTGGCATGTCACAGACGTATACATAATATCCTTGTCCTGATTGGTGCATGCAAGTAAGATACGTGCGTAAACAAAGACATGCTGCCAATAATTATGTAGCAGAGCTGCCGATCTGTACGTAAGCCTCTAAAACAACACTATGTAAAAATATTTTCGTCACGTAATCGTGGCTGTACCTCTCATTATATGTGACACGCCCATTGTACTGTACAGCTTTTATAAAACAGTGTTGGAGTTGACCATATTATAATCAAAGTATGTCATAATTATTACAAGATTACGAAACAATCGTATTACTTTGAGTGATCTGTTGAGTTTTATCTATTGCTTAACAAATGTGATATTGTCTTTATTTAAGAGTTCTGTAAAACTTGTAATGAATACCAGCGAGACAGTGAACTTATATACTTGAGGGTTTCACTTCAGAAACAGAGAATTTATCGTTGAAGAGTAGTCCAAACTATTCTTGGAAATAAACTTTAAAGATTTAATTGGACTTTACTTCTCGTCGACAACGAGGCATGGCCATCTTTAGTGTCTTGAATGTGGCAACGCTGCATAGAGGATTGATGCCGTTCGCTCATTGGCTGCCCTCGCCTCTGTATCGTGTCTGTGCGTGTACACGTCTACGCAGACTAGGGCAGTCAAAGAGCCCCCCCCCCCCTCCAATGCTGCGTTGCCACATTCAAGACTCTGGTATTTTGCTACAAACGGCCGTGAGTATGGATTCCTATTTTACGCGAAAATCATTTTGCCCCAGTTTTTTTCAGTGCCTTACGTGCACATATTTAATTCTGCTTCATGGTTATTGGCAGCATGTCTATGTGAAGAGCCGTATCTCATTTGACTGAGCAAATTACAATAACGTTCCTGCAACACCACACGTCTGAGATTTGCTGATAGACTGTTAAGGTTTGTGAGGGTTAAAATATCTAATCACTAACCACGATACGTAGCTACAGATATGCAGGTACGGCAGTGAAACAAAGTGAGGCAAAATTCCTTTCACGAAAAACAGGGGTCGCTAGCCATGAGTGAGATAATTAGACACAGAATATTTAGAAATACAGAAGTGAAGTAGTCGGTGTGACCGCAAACTCAGTCGCACACGTCAGAAAAATGGTTTCCTTGGCCAGTAACATGGCGGAAACTCCTGCCGCCAATCAGCGTAAGGCAACTTCCCTGCTAGCCGGCAGCTAAGCCAATAGGAAATCTGTCGTGACACGCTGGAGTCAACAGACATGAGCAGCCAATGAGCTGTGAAGTTCTCTCGCATCAAACGAACCGCTAAGACATTTCACGTCTGTATTACTATTCAGTCTGTGGTCCTTTTAGAGACGGTTACACACAATTTGAAACTGTTGTAGGAATTGGTAGAGGAGACGACGGATGGTATAAGTTAGGGAACCGTCCCAGCATTCTCAAGGAGCAATTTAGGGAAATCATGGAAAAATTGAAATTAGGATGGCCGGACCCGCGAATTGAACCCGTGCCCTCACGATCACAAGTCCAGCGTGTTACCGTTGCGATACCTCACTCGCTCTCTGCGATCTGAAAACACTTTATTTGACACAGCACTAATTTCTGTGTGAATATGAATTACGAGCAATAGCGTCTAGAAAGAGCAAACGAGAGCATCAACTCGCAGATTTGACATGACTTCCGAACCGGGCGATCGTGGACTTCTACCGAAGAACGAAATGAAGTCACATAACGGATAAGCGACGCAATGCGAAGAGTGTACCAGTACCATTTTCGTATGTTCCTGCCCTTTAAGCGTACCTACACAGTAAAATATGTTTTGGGGTTTACAAGCCGATACCTCCGCGTGTGAAGGTGGCCTCACGGATTGACATATTTTCACCGTCCGAGGCTTAGACGTACAGAAACGATAAGGGTGACACATACACGTACATATCGCCTCAACCTAGCCTCTATGTGGAAGTCACTTGAACTGTGCAGTTTTCTCGCCGACGTCTGGCCTATATGAGTACATTGGTCCATGGTGTACTTATAGCGCTAGTACGTTTTGTAAGGATTCTGTACCGATATACATAGGCCGGGAAAATTCGCGTGTGCACTTGTGTGTATACTACAATGTAAAACAAACTTCCTGAATTGTTTAGGAATGTAAGGAATGTTTCGAGTGAGGGAGAGGGGTCTTTAGCGCTGGAGAGGAGTGATACGAAGTGAGTATGGAGCAGTGCCGGAATGACAGGGCAGGGGAAATGTGAGATCCCCGAGATGAAACCCCCCGACCAATGGCATCGTCCGGCACGATTTCCACATGACCCCGCCGGGAATCGAACCCGGATCACCTTGGTGGGAGGCGAAAGGTCTGCCACCTCGGCCATCGTGGTAAAGTTTTTAGAGTATGTGAAATGTTTACACTAGTTTTTAGTTACATTGAAGTTTTCGTATTTATGAATAGTAGATATGTAGGCATAATAGCTCACAAAAATAGCATGCAATGCTCAGTTTGTACCGAACAGCCTTATAACACAGTAATACCACATGGTTGTCCTTACATTCAGCTGCTTCTTTATAACAGGCTCGGCGCCTTCAAGGTGGTGTTAAATTAGTCTAGGGCTAGAGCCAGTTACAATAACTCACAGTCGTTTGAATTATACCACGTGCCCAAATTAAAATGTGAATATTTCATGTCCCTTCCAATAAGATTATGCCTAAAATAGACCGTCACAACTCTCCTTCCTCCCTAAACCCCAACATGTTCATCACTTCAAGCTTTCAGCGTTACGTTACTGGAGTACTTGACAGGAGTACACACACTGTCGCATTCTTTCAGTGCTACTTCTAATCATATACAACTCACACACTTTGACCAATTATCGATTAAACGCATAACTGTCAAAGCTCTCTACATTGTCCGGCGGCATGGACAGCCGGCCACATCATTGTAAGTTTTATATTAAATATTTAAAGTAATGTGATTTTGAAGTCGAGTTGTTTTGTTACCTCGCAGCTTTAAAAAGGCTATGTAGACTACGCGGTGCATGAATAGTACTGTACTGTAGTGTAGTGTAGTGTAGTGTTCATTTTTACGTGAAACCGCTAAATGTATTCCCAATATGTTTTTTTACGAAAAGGCTCAATCTAATAACTTAACATCAATAATAAAATTTCAATGCTGCAGCCTGCCTATTAGAAACTTGAATCCTGGGCTCTTCAAAATGACTAACACCAGTTATTTTATTCCAAAAATACTACACGTAAGCTGTAGACACGAAACTAGAACTTTGTTTTGGCCTTTACTACGTACTATCTACAGATATGATCGAAGTCCTATTCACCACTACGAATTCACTACACGACATTTTAGCGCGCAGAAGCTATCTTCCGAGCGTTGCAGTCTCGTCCGTATTGCTCCCCTGTCTCCACTTCTCAAACGCTGAAAATTACACGCTGTGCATATGCGTTCTAAGGCCAGGAATATAGTGACTTCTAGTACGTTACATTTTCACTTTAACGTAAGCAGGGAACACCTTGACAAATACACTTGAATGGGACCTATCGCGATCGCCTCACTTTATATTTATGTTCACTTTCACGCAGCCAAAAAGTTGTCAATGTCAAGCTTTTAAGTTAAAGTGATAGGCCCACGTGAAGGAAGAACACGTGGTCGTATCGGTAAATCACTTTTTGGAAGAATTAATGTTTTAAGTTTAGTGCCATGAACTTTTAGCGGAAACAATTTAGCCCCGGTTTTTTTCAGTGCCGTACGCGCACACCTGCAGTTCTGCTTCGTAGTCGGGTATTGGATGTTTTAACTGCCGTGTGACTTGGGGGCAACCCGACAATCACATACGAGTTGTGTCACAGTAACCTTATTGTTAGGCCCAGAATTTTGCCACAATTTGTCTCAGTGCCTTAAGTGCATCAGCATAACTGATCCGTGGTTATTGGAAGAGTGTTTTGTGAAGTGACGTCTTCAATTAGACTGCGCCAATCATAAAAAAAGTTTACTACAACACCACATATCTGTGATTTGACGGTAGAACTTCATGATACGTGAGAGTTAAACATCCAATCACAGACTATGAGGCAGAACTGCAGATGTGCACGTAAGGTATTGACACAAACTGGGGCAAAACTCTTTTCACGAATAGTTCATGGCCCCACTTATGTTGTGTCGGGTTATCATTTTTTCCCCTGTACTCGACTAATGATTTCCCGACATTTTTCGTTGCGTACTGACGGCTTACGTGAAGGATCGTAATATGACACCACATGTCTTACGTAGACATGATCAAGTGATACGTGTAAGTAAAGTCATCATAACACCGGCTTACCAGCGTGTTGGCCAGACAAACAGAGCACAAATGAGGCGTGTATGTTTCTCTGTGACTCGCGAGCTACGGAGAGAACAGCTGGGAGATTACCACGGACTGGAAGTGAAATCACAACACTCGCGTGCCTTCCCGCGCTGTTGTGTGAACACATACCGTCCTGATAACTCTGCTGATAATTCCCTACTTACCAAGCAGAGTTAGCCCTGCTTTACGTCGTCTCCTTCCTCTGATGTATGTCCGCAGATAGGGAACTGAAAAATTCGCGTTTACTTTGGGGAATAAGCTAGGACACAAACAACTGTAAATGCATGCATATATAGGGTGATTGATCCCTGTCAGATCGGTTTTACGGTTTTTTTATAAATCAGGGAATAGACACATTGTTTTACTTTTTTCACGCTGACAAGGCATAGTTTATTGTTTCGTTCAATTTCTGGAATCCATATGGCATTGTTTCTGTTAATGTTGCGGCCTCTGTAGTCGCTCCCTTAAATAAAGCAATTTTTCTTTTTCAGCTATTTCCCGTTGCAAAATAATGAATATATTATGGTTCCAGCAATTACAGAAAATCGAATAAGTTCGTATCTATGCCTTGTCGTGACAAACATTTTGATGCATCGACTGGAACAGAAGTTATCGAGAAGAAACATACAAATCCAAGGTGGTAGGGATTAATACCCCTTAAGGCGACCCCCTACCCCACGCTTCAAATACGTTGCAGTGTGTTCGTAAAAAGTTTTTTTCTGCGAATATATTCCACGCGTGCCCATTGTACCAACGCACGAAAAGAAAACAAACTTCAGACAAGGTCGGAACCTCATTTTTAAGACGCCACGCTAATTAAAAACACTGTTTCTAAGCCCTCCAACATGGCTAAAAACGGCCTTTTCAGACTTCCGTACTTCAAAATGTACTAACCGGATGTAAGTAAACTCAGATTGCGATGTGCACTGAAGTTACTTGCAGTTTTTACACCAATAACGTTATATGGTCACCGCTTAATGTCCCATAGTAAAAATAGTTCAGCGGGAAGCTTGCACGCTAGTTAAGCGCTTGGCTCGTTGAGGCGACGCGGCATTTGATGCGCGCTACAAGGTCGACCTTACTGCTCCGTCGCTTTGGAGCCTCTCATGTGCGGGTAGGCGGTGCCCTTAACTTGAGCAATTGGCTCCTGACTTATTTGTAACCTCATCAAGGGTGCTGAACCACTGACTAGGCAAAGGAATATTTCGCGAATTATATGACCTGCATTGTACTATTATGTGTTTGAATGTTTCTTGCTATGGGGCATAATAACGTACTGTACTATTGTGGATATGCGCCATTGGAATATTATGTCGACTCAGAAATCTTAGAAAGAGACTATGAAAAACAAACAAACTAACAACTAAGAAAACAAGCCTAGTTTGGCTGTAGTATTAGTCTCAGTCTAAGATTTTTGAGATGACACAATATAGCAATGGCGTATGTCCACAATAGTAGAGTATTCCATTGTCCTGTGTGTATTCTATCACCGGCCATTTGCTCAGTACATGCTACTCACTGAAACAGCAGACAAGTGAACGAATAAGTGCTATGGAGTATGCATAGAATAGTGGATGCTAACGTGCAGGCCATTCAACTTGAGAATTTTTCCTTCCCCTACCAATGATAAATATCCAGGCCCAATCACGCAGTACACTAAACAATTTTATAAAATGTTTAGGAAGTTATTAACCTAAACGTAGTATGGGACAGTTGCCATACTTCCGTCTTGTAAATATGCAAACTTTTACCGTTGTTACGTTACAAGTCTCTTAACTTTAGTATACATTTGACTATTTTATAAAAAAGTTTAGGAGTGTTACTATGGATGTCTGGGAAACTATTCTACCATACCTACTTTCTTAGCGCTCCTATACGCACGTGTGGCAAATTTACTAACTATTTTTCAGAGTGTACAGCTGTCAGTGAGCAGCCAATGAGCAGCAGTTGTATGCTTCTGTACACACATATTCTTATTGGCTAGCCTGCAAGCCCTGTGATCCAGCGAAGTTTTCCGCTTTGTCTCTGTAGGATAGCTAAAAGTAGCCGTCATTTATCCTATTTGTACATACAATTCCATACGCCTTGCTCTCCTTAAGTTTTTAAAGTTACTTTCTACGTTCATATGCTTAAAACAGTGACCACTGGATACTCACTCATAGCCAGTTATTATCACAGCCCAATATTTCGATGTTTCAACAAGAAGTTAAAATCATAGGTGTACCCAGTGAATATTCGCTTATTCCTGTTCATATTTACAGTGCAGATTTTGTATAAATAAATAACCATTGACTATCGGTGATTTTACACTGCTTTAATATGTTGAAACTGCTCAATCAGGAAACAGTGAAAACCGTCTCGCAAATCGTTAACTAAACTGTTTCTGGTTTTAGAGTCAAAATTCACTTTTGTGGAGAGTGCTTACGGTATGTGCAGTAAAATACGTGAATTATAAATTATTTCATTCCACGTAGGTATGCAGTGCATCCTGCCTGCCGAGTATGAAGCCACGGAGTATAAATAGGGAACCAATGTTTATAATTAAGGAACAATTTTGAAAATCTTTCGAACATATTGTGTTCTAAGCGAAATTCATCAAAGGAAATTCCGTATGAGAAACTTTGCTAAATTAATACTGAGTAAATAATTTATTCCTAGAACAATTTTTTCAGCAATATGCATTGACATATTTGACGTAAAATCTTTTTTTGTTTGGAAGAGTTGTCTTTTGAATTCGTCCAGTGAAAATGATGTATTTTAACATTGATTTCCTTTTCTAAACTGCGTGACTGCAAGTTAGGTACGCAGTATCCTCCCTCTAATAGCTACATCATTATAGACGGAACCAGTTGGACAGACATGAGACGAGAAGACCTAACACGGTATGTAGGAACCAGTTGGACAGACATGAGACGAGAAGACCTAACACGGTATGTAGGAATATTGGTGCTTGCTAAGTATTTCATTTAATTGACGACACCACGCCTGAATCTTTCTAAACATTCTGAACCATGTATTTCAAACTTAAAAATGATAGCAAGAACAAACCAATTATTTCCATTTTCGGCTGCGAAATAATAAGCTTAAGACGCCAGAGCAGGGCCAGAAGTAGGTATGCACACGTGTAATGCACTTTGAATGCAGTTCTAGGCGGCCATCAGTAACGAACGATGAGCAGTTTGTTTTAATAAACTTCTATAGACCTAAGGTCTGCATGCGGTCTGTAGCCTGGGTTGGCGGCCGCCTTAAGCAACATTAAAATGTCTTCACTCACTCGCTCGTGGAAGTAGACTATACGTGGTGTTTGCGTGTATTCGCCTATGTATACACGCTAATTCAATATAAAACAGACCTTGTGTTGGCAGAATACAGGTAGAAACCACGCCTGTGTCATTATCGGCGCAACACGCTCACACACGGGCAGTGTTGGAAGTTTGCAAACATTGACTTCGCCAGGCTGTGACGTGAATGCGGCTGTTTGGCGGTCGAAGGACGGAAGAGTCGGTGGAACGCGCCGGGCAATTAGGGTCACTTTGGCGCGGCCGAGCTGTTTACTACGACAACCTGGATGATCTCGTTAACTCGGCCCGTGTAACCTGATACCTTAGACCGTAGTTACCTCGTCACGGCGTTTGCCATCCGCCAGTCTGTCAGTTTGGTCAAGTATCAGCCTCCAGGTTCGTACTTAGCTCCGTCGAACTCGGATTAACATCGCTTGTCTAAACATTATTTGAGGACTTAACATTCAAAAGGGGCTAAGTACCATTTTCTACAAAAAAAAAAGAGTTAGGTTCATAGAAAGGTGCCAAAACATAAGGTCGAAGACATATCTAAAGTGCTATCTCCTAGTGATATTCATGCGCGCCATACATCAGCACAATTACATGGTTGGAGTAACACATTCTAGTTCATTGAAAAAAAATATATTGATGTTCATAAGTGTTATGTATTAATTACTGTTCGATTGCTCCTATTTACTACATTCATATTGAAAAAAATATGTGAATGCATTTGGATATTTCCATGTTCATTTGTTTGTTGCAATATACTGTTTTCTTCATTATCTCGAAACTTACATTTTGGCACTTAGCCCCTTATGAATGTTAAGTCTTTATTTGTAGATATATTTTTACGGCAAGCACTTTTTATGACAGATAATTTTAGACAAATGAAGTTTGCAAGCAAAAATGTAAATTTTAAGGCAAATTACTTTATAACAATCAAGTTTAGGACAAAAGTTCTTCGGGCAAACGATCTTATAGCACAAGTATGTTAGAATGGACGATTTTATAAAAAAAACATAATCGGGGTTAAGAAACGTCGAAAACTTGCTTTAGTAAAAATCTTTTAGTGACAAGAGCTTGCACAATAATGTGTACTATATTGTAGTACAGTAAGTAACGTGTACTGGTATATTCTATAGTCACTGACACACACTGATCTGCACGTACCGCTTATTACCAAGTGCTCACCTAATATTTAGTAGTCAGTAGACCTTACGTGGTTATTGTCCTATGCGGGTTTATTAGGAGTGTACAGTTCTGATAAAATCAGCCCTCCCTGGCAACAACCCACACTTTGCCGCTGAGGCTACACTGTAAACACAATAGTTAAGGGTGCAGCATTGCTAAATCGTTTGCGCAGTTTTCAGAGTATCAGGGAAAAACGCGTTAGTTCGAGAAAATTTATCTTGTAGTGTGTCGCGCCTATTTTTTTTTCACGCGAAACCGAAAAACATACTAACATTCTTACGCTAAAAGAACGCGCACTTTAATCTATGCATCTATAATGAAATAAATGCAGCATGCTTATTAAGAGCATGATTTGGAGAAGTCCTCAAAATGACCTTAAAATTGCGTTTTTAGCCTGCCGTCACTCAAAAAATACCATCCACGTTTGTTAAATACAAACATAGAAGCATATTTTGGCTCAAATTACATGTTATCCACAAATAGCTTAACATTTTTGATGGGAATCCGATTGAAGTCTCACGGTAAAAACACAGTAAGACAGACATAATAGAAGTCCAGTTTAGCGCTGAAAATAAAGGCGAAACTCTTCTTGTTGAACGTGGTGGCCTGATCTTTATCGCTATCCTGTCTCCGCGCCTCAAACGTGGACTACTACGTTTGGTACACGGGAACTACCTTAAGATTTCTGCCAAGAGCAAAGCTAGAATTTACATTTTAAATTATATGCTGTGTGTTAAATATTTTCACGCGCAAAACCAAACAATCACACACTCTTTGGTTTTGAAAAAAAAAAAAAAATTCGATATAGTTCAATTTCTTTTCAGCACATATAATTTGTTCCTTACCCAAGTGAATATGAAGCAGCAACTACGTAAAGGTGTCTGGTGATTTAATTTGTTTCTCTTATCTTTCCATTTCGATAATATTAATTTTGTTTAGTGAAATAATTGACTATTACCAACTTTATTTCATTTAACCCTTACGAATTAAACACACTACATTCAATATACATTTTTAATATTTCAAATTTTGTGTAATATTTTAATTTCAATAATGTTACATTTCATTGTTTACTCATATGCTAATTTGAACTTTATTGCTGATTTTTACATTGCATGAATCTTTTTTATCACGTTATGTTTTCACGATTACTGCATCGATGTTTGTTAATTTAAAATACTGGCTTTTACTAATTAATTGGCCATTCTATGCGGGGTAGTTTTTCCAATGGTGGGTGATCATTTATGTGCCCCATTGATATTTTTTTACCTCGTGCAAACCACGGGCATCTTTCAGAACCAAACACAATTTTTGTGAAAGTGATTTTTTTTTGCACCACGAAGTGACGTGAAATGTGTTTTTAAATGTGACGACAGTAATCACCTTTGGTGTGTACAAGTTTCGTTTCACATGGACCATTGCTTTTTCCACCATCAGTAGGTGAATGCTTAGCTCAGGGTGGAGTACAGCCAAATTTTCTTAAAATATTCATAACTTTTAGATGGTTGCGAATCGGATTATACAAGTTTTATTTATTTGGTAGGTACATACATACACACATACATATATACATACAATACTTACATACACACACGACCCGAATTGAAATGTTCGCTTTGCGCGAGTTAACCGAGTGACTTCCCGTATACGCCTTTAGATTGCGTCCTCAGTACGTAAGGGCGTCGCAAGGTCGCCCGGACGTTAGGCAACAGGAAGCGCACGCGTGCAGTGCTGCCGGACGTGGTGCAATGCCACGGGGTGTGCTCATCGCGTCCCGGCTCCTGGGCGCAAGAACAAGGAGAGCTGCTTTCTCTCCGCCCCTTGGGTGCGGGATAAAATGGAAATGAAGCGGAGAGGTTTTCTGCGAGAATGAGAGAGTATCGTGTGAGGTGGGTGCGAAGTATAAAGAGGGAGTAACGGTGGGAGAAACTGGAGTACCCCGAGGAAACGTGCCGGCTGACGAAAATGTTAGCGCAGTTTTCTACGTTCAACCTTGCCAGGGATCGAAGCTGGATTACCGTGATAGAAGGCGAACGATCAGTTCACTACATCATGAAATTTAATATCCCAAATATTTTCTCATCGTAATTGTTTTCTAGTGTTGAAGTAATTTTATTTTTTTAACAAATTTGATCCCTAACATCTAGACTTTAACATTTTTCAATTGCTTACTTCTGTTTTAGTAGGTGCATAAACTTTTTTACCGTGACATTGTATAGATTAAAGCTTTACAGATTTTCTGATTTTGTTGCTACCTCTAAATCTTTAATTTTTGCGTCGCGAAACAGTGGACAACGAACGACTAAAGCGTCCATAACAGAAACAGTTATCATGCCGTATTGATTTTGAAAAATTAACTAAAAAAATATGACAAAAGAGACCCGAAAATTTCTCTTTCGTTATTCAGTGACGAGGCAGCGAAGATCGCTTTTGGCCAAAACTTAAAATGCCCATGGTAGAGTGTCCAAACGTGTAAAACAGCCAGATGCGTGAATGAAATAATATAAAAGTCAGTTGCCAATGCCATTTTGAATTGTGTTCAAGGCTGTACAGGTCAGTGAAGTCTAGCCTGTTTCCAATTAATAAACGGGAATTTTGCATGTGTCTAAATATAACGTAATCACTGTCGACATTCCTAACGTAAAACAACGTACCGGTTGTCCAGGAAATAAATGCTTAATAAGCTCATCATTCGAATTCTGGGCTAAATTGGAGACCAAAATGTGCCGTGAGTGATGCACATTTTATATGCACAATGTGACAATATAGCACTGTAGTTAGTCCCCTCTTGCGCTTCAAAGATATCTTACTGCTACTGTCATGACCTGCATATTATGTGTACAGGTAAATATCCCGAGCAGCCCAAACATGATTACACGTTAACTCGATGTAGCATACTTAAAATAATTCCTGGTCGTGAAGAGCACGAGAAAATTATCTCCATGCAGCGTTGTCACATTGTGCATCTAAAATGTCGTCGTACAACATTTTGCCACTTACGTTATCGTATACATTTCAACCCAGGATTCGCATTGTGTGCTTGTTTTGTGTTTGGGTCTGGACATACTGTATGTTCCCTGATTGTTGAGAAAAACATGAAATTAAGGCTTCTGCATACCTCGGAGCACGGCAGGAGCAAGGATAAAGTTTTACATGTTAAACTAAATTCCGTGTAGCTCTGTCACCCTTTGAGATATCGCTTTCAGATGAAAACCATTTTCTGCATTGATAAAAGGAGGATACTACTACGTAAACGAAAATGTGAAAATAATTTTATGAATACAGGGTTTCGAGTGTTTAATCGGCATGAAAACACTTATTTGCTCATATTTTTCAGGGTATTGATATAACTTGCATAAAGATTCCGTATCAGTGTGGGCCGTATCGTACTGAACAAAAAAGTCAGTGGTGGCATATATGTAGGTTTGAAAGTGACTGAGATATTTACGAATGTAATTTAACATGTAACGCCCTATCCTTGCTGCCGTCGGAGCTCTGAGGTAGGCAGAGTTCTAAGTTCGTAGTGATCTATTCTCTTCAATATTTTGGGAACTGCACATGCTTTTTTCTGGAAACCAAGACAACATTTGTGTGAGTCACCTGTATACAACACTACAAGGACGTCAGTACAACTGATCTTTTTGTGTTTCCACTCACCACCCTCCTATTGGTCCATATCACATCAACCAGTCCGACTGAATTTTGTGGCTCACGTTGTTCATCCACGTTCCGCTATTAGCGTGCCAAGTATCGTTCACTTCACCACTTCACTACTGTATGTACGGGCCGGTGATGTTTGGTGACAATAATATTGCAACATCTTGTTTCAGTGTCTTATGTGCACATCTGAAGCTCTGCTTCGCGGTCAGAGATTTGATGGTCCCACCAAGAAATTATAGCAACGTGATGCCGCAGTAACCTAGTTCTAATTTGCACAGTCACATGCAAGCCACGCCTCTGCACGAAGACACTTCGCCAATAACCTTCAAGCATAGTTTGCAGATGTACGCGTGAGGCCTTGAAACTAGTTGGTACAGAATTGTTTACTTTGTTATTTAAGGAATTATTTTGAGTGTAACGGTACTGGCAAGGCAATTGTAATATAAAGGCCCACTTATGGGTTTTTCCTTCAGGAATTTGCTGTCAAAGTGTAGCTCGAGCTATAGTCTTCAAAGTAGTAAACAAACTCCCGTCGTTGTCACTCTTAAAATACGGTTATTTAAATGGGAAAGGCGTTAAATGGTCCTATCTACCAGGGAGTCGTGGCGAGAGCTTGGATAGCTATTTACATGTTGAATAATATTTGTTAATTAGAGCCACGAATTTGTGGCGAAAAAATTAGGTACCATTTGGTGTAAATGACTTATGCGCATATCTGGCAACTGTGCTTCGTGGTCTGTGATTGGATGTTTTAACTCTCACTTGTAAGGTACCTGGACCAAATAAGGCCATGCTAACGTTTGACTTCCGGCCATTTCTTTAAATTTGCTAGTGAACATGTGGAAAAAATCACAAGTATATTATGTTGTCTTATAAACATGAATACATAACTATAAATAATAGATTTCTACATTAAAGTGTACTTAAAATATGTATTAGAAAAGGTAACATATTGGCCTTTTAGGAACTCATGTTCCAAAATAAGGCCAGTCACTACAAATGTGTGTAGATTACAGTGTATTTGTCAACACTAGCCTGAAAAACTCACAAACTTGTTTTGTTTCGTACATTTTGAACGGAACATTAAGAGCAATGCACTTATTAGTTAATCTTTATCAGAAACAAAAACACTTACAAAAGAGTAATTTGTCCTTGGATAAATACCTGGACCAGAGGTAAATTCTTACGTACGTACAAATGCATGCTCGTTATTAAATGTTCAGAAACATAAGTGAAGCATTGTAAAAGATAAAACATCAATTATAAGTTAGCACACTTAATCAGATTCAAAGCACTCAGAGCATTCCCAATTACCTATCTTGCCTCGCTTTGTAATGCCAACACATTTCTCATGAAAATACACCAAGCATGTTTTAC
>PNEQ01112263.1:0-18790 GCA_003012365.1 Medauroidea extradentata
AATACCATCTGCATTATAGACTGGCAAATTTTTTGTCTTGAATGCTCTTTTATCTGTTCCCTCATCGAATGGCGCTGGCTTCGCATAATCACATTCCAGTACGATGTTAAATTTAAGGGCTCCGTAGTTTTCTACTTCATTTTTCAACTGACCTACTATATTTACATACATGCTGTTCAAGTATTCACACATATCCCTGACCGTGTCATCATTCTTCACCACATACGTCTTCACATTTCTACGGAATGCAGTTTCTGCCTCGACGAAACCGAACTCTGTAGCCAAACCAGACCCTACTACTATTTTAGGGCGGATTGATGGCGTCCTGGAGCAGGATTGCCTAGCAGATTCTGGTGGTGGCACACGTAGCTTTTTCTGTATTGGTCGTGCTACTTTACTCTTGCATATCTTCAAGTGCATGGCTAAATTGTCACGACGAGCGAAACAACAACGTTTTTTAAAGAATATAATAGGATAGCGTATTTATTAACATTCAAACTCTCAGAAACTGAACACAGCCATTTTTTACATATACAATTTGACAACTTTCACAGAAACTTTTAATATTCATAATAATTTGTTACATGGAATGCAGTTCCGTAGCAAGCCAAACTGAAATAGTTAAAAACAGTTGCATTAATTTAAAGCATCGTAATAAAACAAACGAGCAGTCAAGAAAACCTGTTACCACAAAATGAATTCAGTAAGCCCATACATATTACACCACGAATTCCAAGTCTTCTAGTTTCTGTAATTTGAAATGAACCGTTGTAAAAGTTTTGATACTGTAGCAATTTAGAAAATACTTACATCGTGGGGATTATAAAATAAAGGTGGTTGTTAGAAACTTGCATATGTCATGTGGGATTGCTCAGTAATGTGACTAGATTTTATCGATCACCTGACGCGAATAAATGCCTGCAGATAATTCAAAGTTGTAAGTGGGTGGAAAATCTACAAAACTTATGCATTTTGTACATTTCTTAAAATGTTTGTAACTCTGATGACTATACAGTGTTACTATATTTAATTTACATATAAGTCTTATACTTTATGCTTATTTCTTAGATATTTTGAACGCAGTACATTCACTTTTACATTTGGGATTATGGTACTATCCACTGTTTAAAGATTTTACTTGTGATTTGGCGAGTTTCTTCTGCCATCAGCATCTTGTCCTGCTCACAAAGAATGGTAACCAGGAAATAGAGAAGCTCCTCTCGTAACTCTTTGGACATTTGAAACCTTTACTCGATTCCTGAGTGAACAAACCAAAGTTGAAATTTTGTACTACCCACGATAACCTCAAGACAATATAACCACCATAAGAAATCTATTTATCTATCACTCGTCAGTATTATTAAGTAACGCTATAAGCCATTTGTGGAGGGAGAGGGGAATCAATGAGCGTTCTGTACACAGTGAATATTTTGCTTCTCTTCTTTTTCACTTCTCTCTCAATTTAAATAACTAAAAAAATTTGCACATAACTGTTTGTTACTAAATTCCAATATAACTTTATATAAATAATTTGGTATATTAGTCAGTTATATTAAGTCAGGAGGCTAGCAGACATAGAGGAAATTTTCATCTTCAGACATTTAAACAGTGACTTGAGTAGAGTTTTCAAGCGTTCAGTAAATCACGAGACCCTATTTGCCTGAGTGATCGAGAAAAATTGGTCATGTAACTGAGCAAATCAGCCTAACCTCACAACATATTCAAATGTAGTTCTGTGCAACATTTATTTTATGTCTGTTGCGCCTATAGGATGATAGAGATTGGAAATATCCTCCTTTCTAATAGTTTCACTGCAGTGATTTATTTTGTACTGCAAAAATTTATTGAAGGAAGAATTGGATGGTGTTATGCATCAACCAGCTATGAGCCAAATATTAGTTGTAAATAAAAATATGTTAAAAGATTCTTAGCTTTGAGCAGTTTTTACGAGAAGTAGGCCTATTTTAGTCATATAAGGAAACATTTTGAACACGCAACAGGACCAGAATACATTAAGACAGTTTTAAAACTGAAAACGTTTTCATCTGTATTACGCAATACAATCGATTGGCGCATAGCTGGTTTATGCATAACATCGTCCAATTTATAATTTTACTTTTAAAACTGTTTTACAACACGAAGTAATAACTTAGTGTGTATTTTCACAATTAATTCTTTACCTGGATGTTCGAGAGACCCAAAACAGAATGGTACTGTGTTTCTGGGATTAAATTGTTTTTCACACATCAGTTAATTTAGAAAAATGCAGACTAGGTGGGAAGCAGTAACAGGCACAATAACTGATAAAATGGATTATAAGAAAATCGCACAAAAATGCAAACTGTGTGTATTCACAGAATTGTTTACAATGACTGCCATCACACTTTGTCACTGCTGTTAAGAAGTGGTTTACTACCGTGAAACAGCAGCTGTAATACTGTTTTTTAGTTTTAAAGTGTGAAAAATTTTCTAATAATTATATTAAATTAAAAGTTCTTGTAATAAAACAAATTGCCGGTATACCCTTTCGGCCTGAATCTATAGTTGCAAACATGATGCCAAAATATATTTTATGTAAATAATAAAATAGAATGATTAACGCAATTACTGAAACAAAGCAGTTAACATAGTCAGATGTTTTTTTATAATTATGCATGATAAAGTTTACTATACATGGTGCCGTTTGTATTTTGAAAGCTGTGTGTGCATAACATACAATTTTGCGCACATATTGTATTGCCAGCTCACAATTGATTTGAAGACGATGCAAATAACTTTACAAGTTATAATGCTTAGGAAAATCACTTAGAAAGCTCTGGTAGAACAGAATGTCAGTGCGGATTGTCTGGAAATTGCCCAAATTAGACCTAAGCTTCCGCCTCCAAAAAGTGAACAGACCTAACTGAATCAACTTATGCTCTTGAGCAAGGTACAATTGTGTTAGCCTATTTAACAATGAACACAAACTTCTGAGAAAAGAGCAGGCCTTCCTAACTGTACAAAACATAACAATAACAATGACTAAGTGAAACGACATAATATTCAAAATAGCAAAGCAAACGTACTAGAGCCTATGAACTTGATTAATGTTACGTACCGTATTAGCGCTAGTTTCAATGTATATCGCTAGGAGCGCTAGTTCCACATAAACACACATCACGGCGAAGACGTAAAACATGGGAGTCGGACTTAGAATTTGGACGAAAAACTGCAAATTTCAAAGTAAGTAAACTACAATTTTCTTTACGTACGACTACTTCTTATCACTGTAGAAATATTTTTTATTAAGAATCTTTACCTGTATAACCAGTAGTTTAGTCCCTACGCGATGAGTAGCTACTCTTTATATTTACCCTGAACTGTCCGTATTTTTTATTTACATGGGAAAGTCAATTATTATTATTTATGGACCCAGTTTCCGTAAATTATATGCACATTTCCGTAAAATTTTCCTTAAAATAATGAAAATTTCTAACAGTGTATTTACATTGCATTATAAGTATGAAGAAAAAAACGTGATTGATACTTCCTGTCCTGGGCTGCAAATAAGCACGTGTGGTTAACATGCCAGTCCAGTTATGTTCCCTTACTACTTGTTTTGGAAATCTCATGCGTTGCAGTAGCCGTTTTAACCGTATTGCGGTTCTTTTTATAATATACTGTTTCTTCTATTTATTTTCTCAAATACTTTGGTTTGCGCCTCAAGTCGACACAACGTGTTTCGGATTTCTACCTTTCTGGCTTATGTAGGGATTTACAAAATTTAATAATCATGTTACAAGAAGAAGCAAAATATTTGATTGAAAGATTTATGTTTACCATGCATCACGTACATTTAAGTTTATCTCCACATTGGAGGGCCGTACTCATAATCGTTTTTGTCCCATACTAGTGCGTGATCATCCTCGGAAAATTTTTTGTCGTATCCATAAATGCGGACTGACGCTAGTCCGAGGATCATCTTGCGTTAGTTCGGTCTAACTTTAGGCCGTATCCGAACTCACCTGAAGTATACACTTGTGTGCACCTACCCCCGAAAATGACATCACAACGGCAGTCCAAATTGGAAATGAAGCACATAAGTACGCAAGGGAACGAATGTGTGTACTTCTCGCGCCCCTCGACCCAAATATTGCGACGCCATCATAAAATTCTGTAGTTTGTTGTTTAGTATTTGCAGGTTAACGTGATAAACAAAGCACAAACTTCTATATGGATGCTTCGGTTCTGTTTGTAAGTACATACAACTAATACATTTACTAGAACTATTACAAATAAAAAATTCTTAGGTTTTAATTACGTAAATTATATTAACGATTGTATATCATGCTTACTGCTAGGAACCTGGTTATTTACTCTTCCTACAATCCCACTGTGATTATCCATTTTGGCATCCCGCCTAAAGGTATGTATACAGTTGCGTTTGTTTTCATATCTGAGTTCTGAAGGGGGAAAAAACAATGTATTTACGAAATCATAACACTTCATGAACATTTTCAGAAATACTTCTGGCTAGTTCATTAAAATACGAAGCCAACAAGGGTCGTCCGAATTCGTCTAGTATGGATCAGGGGCAAATGAAGTACGCAGGGGTAGAAGTACAGATGTGCATACCTTGAATTCGGACACGGCCCAAGTCCGGACAACGGATAGGTTTAACAATGGGCTGAGTCGAAAATAAACATGGCGGACCATTAGAATATAAGACGTCGTCTATGTTACTAATGCTGGTTGTGGAATAGTATGAATAGTTCAAACTAAAAACTTACTATAAGCATACGTTGATAATTTATTTAGTCGTAGGCACTAGTAAATTAACTTAAAATAGTCAAATTCAATCTTTGTGAGAAAAAATCTCGTATTGCGTTTTTATTGCACCGTGTAAGACATTTAAATAGAGCAATAAAATGTTATCAGATCTAAGAAAATTGGAAATAACGCTCTAAGCAACACAAATCTTAATACCTGATTTAAGTAAAAAAACTTTGCAAATATTATGACCTGTATTTATTTTCGATTTAATATGTTTAGCTCGGTAGCTCAGTGGTAATGTTTTGTCCTGGTAACTTATACGTTAAGAGATCAAATTTTATAGAGTAAAAAATATTTGTGCTCTAAATGCGTTAATTTTGGTTCGTACATAACGAAAAATAATGCAGTTTTCTTATTTTATAAGATCATTTCCAGTCCAATCTGTAACTAAAGATTATACTTTACGGCGGTAAATCCTGGAATGTTTAGTACGGAAACATCTCTGTACACAAAATATTCTTACACATATTTCCTACGTTTTTATGCGGAATTTTGCTGGTAAATTTTCTTGTTAGTTCTTTACACAATACCACCGTACATATCGTTCTCAATATAATTAAGAATAGTAAAATATATATGTTCCTGAAGTATAAGGTTAAACAGATACATAAGCTTTTATTTCTGCTCTGCTTTTAAATTATATGTTAAGGATTCTTTCATTCTTAGGCACTAATATTTAATCAACAGTAGTTTAATATTTAAGAAAAGAGGTGATTTTTTAACCGTAGATTAACTTATGATTGGTAAGATTTTACTGTATGTTTGAAAGTAATATCGAGCAAACGATTTTAATTTTGGTATCCGGTGACTAATAATTTTGTGGTATAAAAATTAAAAATATGATGTATTCCACGAAGATTTGAACTCGCGACTCTGATTTAGAAAGCTAAAACGATACCACTGCCCTACGGCCGAGGGTTGGAGGAGCACTGAGGGACTTCAGAATGTAACAATTAAATAGCCTATTCCTTTTTGTGTATTCGTTTAAGTAGGTCCGAGCTGAGAGACACGCTTCTAGAGCAACGCTACACTTATTGTAATGTAAATCAGTCTCCAAGTTTAATCACAAGTTGTATCGTTGACACCCCCCCCCCCTTCAAGCCACGTAGTTAATATTTTAATTGAATTATAAAGTAGAGCGGAAATTACTAAGTAAATTAACCTGTTTTTTTTTTAAGTTGTGCAATTGATAATCAAGTACCTAAATATGTTTGAGCTTTAAAGATAAAGTTATTGTATCGTACTTCCCCTTCGTCACAGAAACCGTCTTTTGTTGGCTTTGATTTCAAAGTGTATTTATTGTTGTAATTATTTGAGGGCCGATTATTGCAAAGTTACCTGCTCATTGTACGAGCTGGTGAATCATTTGATGTAAACGACTTGAAGTTAATACAGACATGTTTTGAACCCGAATTTTTTTGTCTTTGTCTTTATTTAACTAAGCCTCATGGTAGGCATAATTTTCCGGTTCTGGAATACTTAAAAAGTACGGTTTTACATTTTGGGTATTACATAATTGTTTGTAGATGTTGAGAAATACTTACAGTCCTTGAAATGATCACACTTCCCTAATTCTCACCCTATTTACCTCTCGCTACTCGAGTGTTTTGGTGTTGCTCTACCTGTCTATGCTACAAAGTATATTTTTGTATATTTTGAGGCGTTCAATCTGGCCTGTAACAGGTTGATAGTGAATGCCTCCTTAAGTTTATAATTCCACATTCTCCTAACAACAGCTGTTTTTGTTACCCTTTAACCATATTTGTTATAATATAGTGTTGCTACGACTACTGGCAATACTGTTTCACACTATCTTACAGCCAAATTTATCTGCAGTGAAGAAATTTTGCGTACTGAACTGTGTTACAGGTAAACTGTATATAGGTACACGCAACACACTTTGATTTCCGGAATGCTGTAGTGTAAGTCGTTCGGAATAAAGTGAGCACTAAAAATGTAACCTTTGGAATATATCACTAGACGTTACTGCATATAATTGTACCTTATTGATAGTTTCCTTACTGCTTGTTTGGTTGGAAACGAAATGTGGTTCCATGTGTTTTCCTATTTAAATACAACAGTACTGAATGAAAATCAGTAGAAAGCGATATAATTGTATTTCATATAATTAATAAACTTTTTTTATCAAATTATGTATATACCTACCGACTGCACAATTTATCTTACACACGCAAACATCAAGTGATGCGTCCAAAGAGGTTAGGCATTTCCCGTCGTTATCCGTTTCGCGCGGAAAGATACGAATTAGCTGAAAATATATCTTTAGCAGAGCATTTTCAAGTGCTCACTTTATCCATAACCGCATATAACGTAACATGCTGGTATGTCAGTTGCTGAGTTTACGTCAAAAGTCCGATGACCTGCGTGATTGACTCCCTGTGTCTACTGGAGAAACATTTTTAATTTTCGCAAACATAAGCTGTGTTAACGTCCACAAATCTTTCGGATGACACTGGCTAATCTCTCCATGTACAGTTACGGCAATGCTTTTATGCCCTCTGCAACGTGTCCGTTAGTAATACCAGCTTTAGTGTAGATATAAAATAAATTATTGGTTACGGTGAAAAAGTTCTTTTTATATTTGGAAAGAAGTACTCTCAAGGATGTGCCGTACTCCGCTCTAGGAGTTTGAATTGGTGTTTGGTGTACCGAGCTGGTTAGATCTGCAGAAGTCTTTACATCGATCAATGTACGACCTTAAGGGCCACAGTTCAAAGTATTTAAATCGAGTTCACGAATATCGGAAATATAATAACACTTTTACTCCCTGAACATACGTAAAGAAACTTTGATGTACCTGTGTCACCAAATTCCACTTTGCATTCAGGATTGTAAGTTTTATTTTATGGAGTTCGTAAGTATTAAGAAACTATGAAAACTTAAATATAAATTACCTAACGACAAAGATATTTTCAATACGCTATCTGAAAAACCGTGATATGAAACATATTTCACTGGGTTCTGTAATCGTTATTGTCTCACTATGATCATAAAAAATAGAATTATGTTTGTTTGTGGCTCACTTACAGTTGTTAATATCTAAATTTTGTAACCTCTCTGTAGTTTCATCGCCAGATAGGATATTTGTTATATCATTTAAACTTTTCCTTAGCACAGTTGGTTAGACTTAGGAGGAATCGTTAGTCATAGAACTGGAGTCCGTACAGTTTGACTGTTTTTTATTCAGTTACCCAGTCGAACTCATACAGAGCGGGTAGCAAACATTGGTAAAATGGCAAAAATTTGACGTGCTATTTTCTCCAAAATGGTTCACTCCTGCCCCTTCCGACAAGACCACCGTTTTATTTCACTTTTACACCTGGACAATGTTCTGTAGTACAACATGAATAACAATGATGTATCCCAGAGTTACAAGGCAGAATAAGACTTGTACCCCCATTTGATTAATGATGGGCCGGCGATAATAAACTAAATTTTTGGTAATGAGCAGTCATTGTTGAGACAGTGCTCAGAGTATCGTTGACTAACATGAAGTAGTATTTGGGATATTTATTAATTTGTAATCCGAAAATATATTTTCGGAGTAGCAATTTCTACGTTAGGGACAAATTAAAACCACATTTTCGACACGGTTTTTTGTGATCTATCACCACACGAAATCAACACACTTTGCCCTGACTCACACAGGACGTTCTTGTACTTAAGGTACAAATGTTGAGATTAAGATTCCTTTAATAAAATGAGGTACAGTTACATAAAACAATTTTCGCATAGCGCTTTTTTAAGGGAGATAGTAACCATTGGACATCGATTTTTAAAATTGCTGTTTGGCAAAATATCGGGAAACCACGTGGAGATAAGATATAATTCTGCACACGGTGATTAGTGTTGCAAAGATCTATAACCCGTGAAGAAACTGCACTTTACAATTCATTTCTTCATGAAAATAACAGAGGGGGGGGGGCACCCTCTTATTGACCACATATTTTGTGCCGTTGGGTTTTGTGAACATTTTATGTTACTTTTCTGAACAGTACGTCCAAAGTTACTAAAAAGGTCATCTTGTTGCATGTCGCTAGAACGCACCGTTTACGAGAGAAAGCATCGTACAAATAGTCAGTGGCTGCAATACACTGCATGTGGGTTGAGCACTACAACCTGTACTAAGCGGTTATAGCATCGTAGGCACCCAAACTTCGGTTGCTTGTGACATAAATTCACACCTGAAATGCGCCAGAGATAAAGGTATGTGCTGGCCATAGATGTGTATGGATCTATACTATTTAAGTTTTTATTTGTTGAAGTTTCCTCGACTTAAATTTGATACACGTTTTTAAAGAACTGCAGAACAATGTGATTTTTTTTATAATAAGATGCATTTACAAGCATTCTGTGCGTACTCCATTGCGAGTAACAGTTGTTGCCTACATGCCAGGTATTGTATTCTTGCCACAGTGCATTTTATTGTAAATGGTGATTTGTTTTTTATTGTGGAACAGAACGTTTGGTTGACAACCAAGTTCATTAGAGACACTAGGAAACTGGAAAGGAATCGTCCATGGTCTTTGTTAAGTTTTCATTTCGGCATTCATTTGAGTAATGTTATTATTATAAAAGAAGTAATGACACATACACAAAACAATACACAAAATTTTCATAGAACACTTTAGTGATAAACTGTTTTTGATAATGTAAGAAGTTATTTAAGAGTCACTTGGTTGCCGGCCATTAAAATTTTGCGATACTTCTTTAAAAATTTGTTTTTAAATTCAGGTAAGACAATTATTTCAGAAATAGGGAACTATAGTAATAGCTATAGGGTTCATATTATAAACAATTATTAACGATCGTTCAACTTGATTTGAAAACGAACTAGAGTATTAATTCTCATTAACATGTAGGAGAAAATATAAAAACTTAAAATTTGACTTACTGTAGCTTTTCTTATCCCCCACCTCCTGAGGTACTAATTGTTTCTATTATTTATACTTACACCTATCCGCAGATAAAAGATGTGATCGATTTTCATTTCGACGTTAGTGCGGCGCTGCTAATGGTCTTCATCAAAAACTTCGAGCCTGTTTTGTTTTCAAGTCGTTAAGTCGGAGAAGGTAAAAAAAGAATGGCTGGTTGCGCGCGCCAGGCAAGTAGCGTAATGGGGGTAAAAATAACAGCTCCAGGGGTTGTTTGTCTCCAGTTTCCTGCACCTCACCCTCGTCCTGCTCCAATTTGTCCCTCTCTACTTTTTTTTCGCCTCCGATCCTCACTAGCGCTACTCCGTCTCCGGTTCCTACCTCATTCATCTCCGCCCGTCTCTAGTATGTCGTCGGCGAGGAAATATGGAATGCCTTCGGACAAAGAACGAGCGCGAAAAATATCATACACTGTAAAAAATTCATGATTTTCAAAATTATTTTCGAAATTAGTAACAAGTTTATTTTCGTAGCGCTTTGGTAGCCTACATGTTGAAAATGAATATTAATTGTGAATTTGCTTGTGTATAAAGTACAATTAGATAAAATGTTTTAACCAATTCCCTTTATTGGCTTAAAATGCTAAAACCTGTTCTTCCAAACAGCCGAATTGTTTATTAACGAGAAATATCAAACAAAGCTTCCTACACGCGAGTGCCATGATTGAATAGTGATCGGATCACTCGCCTCAAGCCACGGTGCTTCTGAGTTGATTTCTGCTTGAGTCATTCGAGAGTTTTTGCATATGCGAAACGTGGTGAACATTGCTTAGTACCGGCCGATTTTGTCGGGATAACTATGTGGGGATCTATACCTGTCCTACATTCCGTTCCTGTTCCTTACTCACTTCATATCTTCACCCGTCTTCGATATCTCGCAGTTAAATGCTGACCAAACACTCTGTCTTGTTTCCTTGACACACTTTCGTCTTAACTGTAGTTTTTGTGTGACAGGTTTCAGGTTATGAATACATGACAGTAGATAGATTTAGGGGGGTTTGGGACATGGGACCAGGGATCGGAGCGTCGGAGCCACTGATTACGTCACCGCCGCCATCTTGAATGACGTAATTTCCCCGTTTTTACCTCAAAATCAATCAAATTTCCTGTTTTTCCCTCAAAATTTCCCGTTTATCCTTCAAAATTTCCCGAATTTCCCTCAATATTTTCCCGGAAAACTAAAAAAAAATTCTCAAAAACACCGTATTGCTCAATCAGGATGGAGGAGGCTGAAAAGGAGCAATAAGAAGCCTGAATGAGCAATAACTCTCATGGGCAATTATGTTTCCAGCATCCATCTTTTCCGCGATACCTTCTGTCAATTAATTCAATCAAATAAACTATAGGGGTTTTCTCAGAGTTTTCCAAAAAATTTTCTAATTCACATACCTACCAACCCCCACTTATACCTCATATTGTAAAAATATATTAATTGTAAAAATAAGTTAAGTAAATATCTATACCTCACCGGTATGAGCTCCCCCACTCTCTCTCTCTCGTGGTAATAACCTAACCCAGACTCCTATCTTAGCTATTCCCGAACCAGTTTAAATAAATTCAATCAAATAAAGTATAGAGATTTTCTCCGAGTCTTCCGAAATTTTTTCTAATTAGCATTCCTACAACCCCTACCCATACTTCATAACATAAAACATCTTTTTAACAAAATTAATTTAAGTAATTAACTATATCACACCTAGGAGAGTTCCCCTCCACACTCCCTAGCTATTTCCGAACGATTTCCAATAAAACAAATATAGGAGTTTTCTCCGAGTTTTCCGAAAACTTTTCGATTTCGCATTTCTAACACCCCCCACTCATACCTCATACAGAAAATATTTTTTTTTTAGATTAAATTCAAATAACCAACACTATATGCCTAGATGGGGCTTCCTTAGTGCCCCATCATACTTTACACTCAAGTCACTGACAGACACCTTCATCTCCCCTCATCAACGCTAACCTGTTTTGACCTTCACCTTTCTTCCCAAGCCACTACACGCATGCGAATCACGCGCTCATCACGTGACACTCCTCCCCTCCATACCATGATGTCATCCTGTACCACCTTCCCCTCCTTGTCGAGTCAGCACATACATGTGTTGAAGTATGGTGCAATATTGTACTTCCCCTTACTCCCCCATTACATTAGTCGTCACATTCCCGTGATGTGACATCATATTGGTGTTGTAGCATGGCGCAACTCTATAGGTAATTTTCAGTATCATTCTCGTGAACACATTTCACCATAGCTAACCTCTAGGTCGGGCTGCAAGTAGTTACTGATCGTCTCCTAGGTGATGTTTATTATTAGGACTATGGTGCTGGGTCTTTCCACCAGGAGAGCAAGTAGCTACATCAATCTTCTTGGTTCCAGTGTCGTCAGCTAGATAGCGTTAGTGCTGTATGTACTAATGGTTCAGTCCCTTTTCTAGCTTTGTCTCTGTTCTTCCTTTAAGCAAACCCTTATTTTCCCTTGTATGTCTGTCTTGTATTACTTTTTTAAACACGTGTACTGCTTTTAAGTATTTTTATCACTCCCTCCACACCTCTGCTCTCTCTCCCTCTCCCACCACCCTCCTCTCCATCCACCCTCCTCTTCTCTCTCTTACTCAACCATCTTCATCTCTCTCCACCCTCCTCTCTCTTCCCACCTCCTTCGTTCTCCCTCACAGACATCACATTTTGCTGTTTAGATTTCTGAGTTAAGCCTCCAAAGCCTTTTTTAGTTTTTTTTAATATTATGTTTTTTATTTAAATTCTTGTAAGTTGAACTTTTAGTATGTGGTTTCTAGTGTCGCACAGTACCTACTGATACTTTGGTTTAAGTAATTTTCTGTATGTATATAATTGTGCACAGTATGTTATTTATTTGATTTTTTTTTGCCTGTATCTAACCTGACCTAACTTAACCTAACCTAACATGTCCTTCTAACAAGTCACATGTCTAACCTTGTTTCTGTTCTTCCTTTAACCTAACACTAGTTTTCCCTTGTATGTATGTCTTATACTACTTTTTTAATGTGTGTATTGCCTTTTAACATTTTTATATCACATTTTTTTGCTTTATTGATTTACATGTGCTCTCTATCTCTCTCTTCACCTTCCCCTTCCAACTCTTCCCAAACTCATCTCTCTCACTCCCCTCCGCCTCTCTCCGCCTTTCTCACTCTCACACCTCTAACCTCTCTCTAGATCCACACTCATCTCTCCCTCCCCTCCGCCTCTCTCCCACCTTTCTCTCTCTCTCTCTCACCACTAACCTCTCTCTCGATCCACTCTCATCTCTCCCTCCCTTTCCTCATCTTTCTCCCTCTCGGATTTTACATGTCGGTTTTCTGTGTTAGGCTTTAAAAGACTGTTTTTTCGTTTAAATATATGGCTTTAAGATATTTTTCTTGTACGTTGACCTTTTGGTGTGTGATTTCTAGTGTCCCAGAGTAACTTATAGTGATTTGGTATTTTCTTGTACGTAGATGATTGCGTTCAATATGCTATTTATTTGATTTTTCGACTGTAACTAGAACTTTAAAATAATATTCGTGTTAAACTTCTACTGATTTTTTTTCTGAATCTAAAATATCTGAGGTTTTTCAATAGGTGTCAGAACTATTGTATAGATAACATTCTCGAGCAGTTGTGAGACATCTGGTCTACTGTATATCTGTAACTATCCTCAGCGATGCAGTGATGTTTCTTAACCAGTTTTCTCATGTAATATTAGGGAGTATCGTGATTTCTTCGCTAACCTTCTCGTCACTGCTAATTCTTGTAGCTGCTAGTAGTGTAACAAGCCTCTCTTCATTGTAGTCTTTTAGCAGTATGGGCGTTGCTTTAGGCACTAAACTTTGTCAGATAATATCGTTTAAGCTTATTGTACGGATCTTCTCAGTGTATTCAGGATCTATGACACTGTCGGGAGGGTTATAATTAACACGACTTACCATTAGCCAGAGTATTATGAGGTAGAGGGTTCACTCCATCTTCGAACATACATCATGTGTCATCAAGTCTATTAAACGCCAGTTTTATGGTACACTCGGGATATAGGTGCGTCTTCCATTATCAGATTTAATATACAGTTACTCACATAACCTTCTCTCTGTTCAGAGCCCTGATGTAGTCCTCAAAGGAAATTTTCTTTTTTATCACACATTTCTGGAGTCCGTTTTGCCTTTTTACATACATTCTCACAGCACCTGTATGCGTATATCTTTACACACCCTCCTACCAACTCAGTCATTGACACACCGTTACTTTCATCTTTAAATTAGCATATAACCTTTTTTGTTTTGAGACGCGTAGCTTGGATGACCGATAGGATAGGGTGCTGTATCGAATTCATAATGGAAGTAAGGATCGGTGAACACGTCTTGGTAAAAGTCGACTGTTCGTATTTTGTAGCTGAAACTGTCGGTGTTCATGTAGGGCAACTATAAGTCATCACCATACTTAGCCTTCATTATTTTATAATGGAACCGGTAAATGACCATCTTCTACAGGTCAAGTACAGCAAGGCAGGGTTAGATGGGCTTTTCGTACAAGATTGCTTCATGCTCAAGTTTCACAAGTGACAGGTTTTCTGAGTAAATATTTCTGTCTTTAAAGGTAGGTTGTAGGAGTCAGTCCGCAGGAGTCAGTCCGCAGGAGTCAGTTCGTAGGAGTCAGTTTGTAGGAGTCAGTCCGCAGGAGTCAGTCCGCAGAAGTCAGTTCGTAGGAGTCAGTTCGTAGGAGTCAGTTCGTAGGAGTCAGTTCGTAGGAGTCAGTTCGTAGGAGTCAGTTTGTAGGAGTCAGTTCGTAGGAGTCAGTTCGTAGGAGTCAGTGTGTAGGAGTCAGTGTGTAGGAGTCAGTCCGTAGGAGTCAATGCGTAGGAGTCAATGCGTAGGAGTTGTCGCCAGGCCACTGAATGTTAATCGAAAACTGCCTATATATTGTATGGTGAACTTGTCACCGAGAAGATTCCAAATGTAACCGTTGCGTTGGATGACAGTAATGTCCTAGATTACCTATGCAAGTTCTGCGAAATTAAAGGTTTAATCGTATGCTACATTGTTAAAATTTGCAGGATGTTTCTTCGAACGTCTTCTAAGCAAAATTACAGTGGTTACAAGAACACTAATGTAATTTCCATTATAGTGACAGTGGTTATACTCTTTACACCCCTCCACCCATGTATCCACACTCTTAAAAACCATCTCCTCACACACATATGTACTCTCCTTATGCGTGCTCTCACACGACTAGGAAAGTATCTAAGATAGCACTGCAGGCACCTCACAAAGCACTGCAGGCTCCGCACACATCTCCACAAACTCGCACATACACAAATATCACTAATGTTGTGAATAACTCCTCGCACTCGCCACATTTCCCCACACCCTTCAAACATGTCCCCACACATATTCTCACACCCTCCGTCTGTGTCTCTACACTCTTAACAACCATCCCCCCACTCACCTATGTACACTCCTCACACGACTATGAAAGTATCTAACATAGCACCGCAGGCACCGCAAGCACCGCACAAAGCATCGCAGTTAGCACCGTAGGCATCGCACAAGGACCGCAGGCACCTCAGTTAGCACCACAGGCACCTCAGTTAGCACCACAGGTACCGCAGTTAGCACCGCAGGCACCGCAGTTAGCACCGCAGTTAGCACCGCAGGCACCGCAGTTAGCACCGCAGTTAGCACCGCAGGCACCGCAGTTAGCACCGCAGTTAGCACAGCAGGCACCGCAGTTAGCACCGCAGGCACCGCAGTTAGCACCGCAAGCAACGCAGTTAGCACCGCAGGCACCGCAGTTCGCCCCGCAGTTAGCACTACAGGCACCTCACAAGACTGTGTATTACACTCTACACAAATATCACTAATGTTGTGCATGGCTTCATGTCCTCTCCACATGCTCCACGCACCCACCACACATGTCCCCATAACCCTTCACACATCGTAGTACAGGCACCTCACATAAACACACCTGCACCTCACTGCTCCGCACACAAGTACGCCTGCTCTGCACAAAAATACATCTGCTCCGCACATAACTACCCCTGCTATGCAAACAAATATGCCTGCTCCGCACACAAATACGTTTGCTCCGCACATAAATACACCTGCTCCGCAATCATCTAAGGCACCTCATATGTCATCACAGGTATCTGCATACTTCATACATGTCCACAGAACCTCCAAACATGTTCCTACACATGTTTCCACACCCTCCACACATTTACCCACACCCTGCAAACATGTCCCCATACATGTTCCCACACCCTCCACCGATAGCATCGATTGGTCCTGGCTTCACATAATCACATTCCAGCAAGAATTTAAGGACTCCGCAGTTATTACCTTTATTTTTACCTACTGTATATTATGATGTTACGATACGTACATATAAGTCAGGTATTCACATTGCTGTTATCAATCTCAGACTCGTAAGGCTTCACATTCCCACGGAACGCAGTTTCCACATTGACGAACCTAAATTGTACTGTCGTACCAGACCCTACTACGATTTTAGGGTAGGTTGATGGCGTCCTGGAGCAGGACGACCGAGCAGGTTCCAGTTATTACTCACATAGCTTTTTCTGAGCTGGTCGTGCTACTTTACCCTTACAGATCTTCGTGTGCCTGGCCAGATTGTCAAGACGAGTGAACTAGGCGCTGCAGTAGTTGCATTTCAGCAGATTTCTTTCCATATTATGCTCACAATCTGCCTCATGTCGACGAGCATTGCGAGATTAAGCGAACTGCTTCTTGCGATACTTACAGCAGGTAGTTACTTACCTCTTGACATCACCATTACCGGTACGTAAGTGCTTAATCAACTTGTATTTGCGAGTGATTGATAAACCACACCGCTCACAGACCAGACACTCTTCATATCGTGGATTGAAGTCACAATTCTTCTAATGTCTCAGCGTATTATTTCGCAAAGTAAAGACTTTACCACAGAACTTACAGTAAATAATGTTAAACGAAGAATACGGTCCTTCCAGTACGCTAGTTCGTTCTTCTACAAACCAGGCAAAATCTAACCTTAAATCTCTGTTGCTCTTTACCCTAACCTAAAAATCTTGATTTATACACTATTCGCCAGCTAGAATAGAGCGATTGGCTCAACGTAGATCACTTAATAAGCACTCGAAGTAAGCTGTGCGTACAGAGCTAGTACTCGAACGACAAAATCAGTAACTGAGCTTGGAACCTCGTGCGACTGATTATTAACCGTCACTATTTACTTATTTCGTACACTGTATGTTCATTTTGCTAGCATTCATAGCCTCTGACTTATAAACAGAGGTCTCATACAGTCATATGTATGTACACGTGTTAGGTCCTGTTTTTCACGAAATTTGTATTAACGTACTGGGTGCGCACTGCACTGAATTACAGATTTATTTTTGCTAAAAATGGTAAAGAACTTCCCTCACGAAAAATATATTAATCGCATTGTATAGAGCACCTCTTTATGTGTTGTAATCCGGATTAATTACGTAATATAATTTTTAAAAAGTACTTAGAATACGCCTATAAAAGTTGTTTTCTTTGTAACTGAACAAATATTTCTTGGTCAGGACTTTATTCGATAGCGTCCTCTGTAATATTCAGCTGTGATTATAAATAAATCTTCGAACTGGTATAAGTTTCTCGTGAGACTCGCGAGCCGCTAGGTACTAGTTTGAATACTGGTACATGCAAAGAACGCGAGAGGAATAGTTCTGAAACAGTATCATGGCTCAACATCTTTTACTGTTAGCTTTAGGCTTCCGTAGTATTTTTTTTTCTGAACACAATAACAGCAAGGTTTAAGTTACAGTGACGGAAGAAAGAACTCGGGCGGTAGTATGCGTGGTTCGCCAAGATGCTAACATGTATTTACATGGTAGGGACCGACAAACATTACAGTAGAGGTGTAGACACTCGGAACCAAAAGTATAATTTAATTTGCAGTCAGAACAAGGGATTTATACGTTATAATGTACAACAGGACGTTTTCCCAGCAGGCGAATTGACGCTTTGACAGCATTATACATAGCTCTACTTACGGGTCTTCGCCTTCTCTATAGTATAAAAGTTAATTTTATATCCGTAATAAGTATAGTTTAAAAAACCGCAACTATAATCGGTGGTAAAAGGAAATAAACTTATACGGTTTTCGAGCCCCGAACCCAGGACTAAGTTATCGCGAGCGTACATTCTACTATGTTATCTTAATTCACCCGTGTATAGGCTTTACGAAATGGAAAAATAACTCATGGGAAATATTAATATGTTACGGAAATGCGGTTTGGTGTTAAAGTCGGCGGTATTTGTACTGGCCGTCTGTGACACACACGACTTTCCCGTCAGCTTTATTCTAGTCGCGTCACAAACTAGCAGAACATTAATCAAGTGTTTAACTAGAATAAGAAACGATGCTTAAAGCATTGGGTAATTCGAGGCCGGTATTTACATTGCAGGCATCTGACCTTCAGCATCAACTCCTTATCACAGTAGGCACGGTAGTAAAGACTTAATCTCGGATATAATAGTAAATGTATTAGTTTCGAACTAAGGACTGTATGTTAGCGCTTCACATACACCTGTAATAGTTATCGCTTTTTGTAATTGTGTATAAAAATAATCCTACAATAGTGGATATTCATGCATAGCTGAACGTTTACGGAAAGTAGTACTTTTAATATAAATTATTTTTGTGCGAGCTGTATATAATTTAAAAAAAAAACATGCGTTTAATTATACCTGTATCGTAAGTGTATACTATTAACTGCAGTATATATGCTTGTAACAAAATTGCCTACTTATTAATACTTTACTAGTTGAAAATATAAGTCTCGGGCGGTTTAGACAGGCCGTATATGCGAAACAGTTACATTTAATTACGGCTGACATATATTTATCGGCCTCAAGTAATATTAATGTTCGACTTAGATTAAGGACTAACTTTTTCACACTTAGAATAAACATTTTCAACAGCCTGCGCACCACTTCCTTATACCTTCATGGCTTTAAACTTACT
>PNEQ01112264.1:0-18788 GCA_003012365.1 Medauroidea extradentata
AAAAAAAAAAAAAAAAAAAAAAAAACTCAAAACACACAATCAAAAATCATGTCTCATGTACCTTTATTGGTGACGACTCACGCCCGTTCAGTTATTCTCTCCCGACCGCTCATCCTTCCCCGCTGCCGGCCGACGGGTGCTATGTCATAATCACGTAAAACTCGCGGTCAAACTAAATAGCGGGTAGCCGGTAGATTGCTTTATGGGGGACCTCCGATACCCCCACATGGGCGGTGTGTATATCCCCGTCTCTCTCGGTCTTACTTCCCATCTCTGTCTCGCCCCGCTCGCTGGTAGTAGTACGACATGTGCCCGCCAGATGGCAGCAGCGCCGTCGTCCTGTCGTGGCGGGCTTTGAGCTTCGCCTCTTCTCCTTCCCCCTCCCCCCTCTCTCACTGACAGAGCATTCAAGGAAGCGGCAACTTCCCCTCCCTTCTAGGTGACTACCAGGGGAGGGGATGGATACGGAAGGGGGGAGGTGTCGGGAGTGAAGTGGTACGGAGCCATGGAGCTGATCTCGATCAGATGGGCGGAGAGCCTTGCTTGAGCGGGTAGTGTTTGCTGTCTCACAGTCCTTGCTCAACAACGCGTCGTGTATGATAAACCCCGTACATACACGTGCAAAATAAAATAAACAGCTGGCTTATCACGGGCAAGCGAGTCCTCGTTTAGAAGACTGTCCACTCAAGAATAATAACACAATACTTATTAACAGCCTGTGTCACTAATCATGCTAATTCTTCCTGACCCAAATTTGGCAAGATTTACCTGAAAATATTTCTATAGAGACATAGCTAATTACTTACGCTGTATCCGAAATTTTAAAGCGTAATAAATAAATAAAGGTAATTATTCTCTCTCAGTGTGTTATGAAGTTGAAATAACTTCTAGTACAAATTTAGTCGAATAATACACACCTTCTTGTAAAATGTAATGTTTCTGTATAGTCACTGTCCGTAATTTGTATCACACTTTTAATTTATTATAAAAAAATAATTTTAATAAAAATTTTGTGACAGACTCTTACGAATAGCATTAGACTTTTGAATGCTGAGAAATAAGTACTCTCTGTTTATTACTGACACTGCTGGTTCTACATTATCAAGTTGAGGAAAGATTTAATTCGCTGAAAAAAAAGTTGCTTGCAATCAGAATTAAACGTTTTTAAAAAGAAAATAATACAGTTTTCTGAAACAAGAATGAAACTTTAAAATACACTGCATAAGTGTAATATTTTGTTTCACATTAATAACATTTCAATTTATTCTGATAGAAACGTGCAAACTCCCTAAATTAAAATTGATTTTAAAGGCAAATGATTACGACTCAGTAAATATTCTTGTGATGCCCAGATTTTTCACATATGATTAACACCACTACATTGTTTTTAGGCCTATATCTGAAGATTTGACTTATTCACACTTCCAACAAACAAGCATCAGTGCTTACTGCATTCTTGCTTATCAACTGTTGCAGGCCTAAAACTATCATTTTCTAGCATATTCTTTTCGACATTGGCTCATATATTGTTCATAATATAGGTCTATGGTTACGCATCAAAAATTACTAAGCCTGCTTTTTTGCTCCTCTTTTCAATACGTGTGCCATTTATTAATTATATTTACGGATTTGTAAGTACAATAACAGAGCGATTTTCCTATTAAAATATTTTTTTTTTCATTAAGCAAGGATGTTTTTAAAATGAAAGTTTCACAAATGTTCCACAAACAAACCTATACTGTAAATATCTCAATACGTTAACGGCAATATATTATTCGAATACTGGTATATTTAATAATAGTAATTAGCAATATGTGTGTTTATTTTGTATAAAATATGTTAGTTTTTTTCGTATTTGAATTAGATGCAATTTATAGACCTTCTAGGTACATTAGTTTGTATACTAACAAGATAAATACGCAGGCTTCTACAATATGTCATACAAACTCACGACTAACTCAGTGGCAGATTTCCTAATATGCCCAACGGCGTGCGGCTAGAGCGGCAACTTTTAGTGTCGGCAAACATAACAAGCAAAACTGAATCGGAGCAAATTGACTGTGTTCAAATCTGTTTGTTTGTTTATTAGCAACCCTCTTACATCTCATATCCGAGTATAACTCCAGGGACGTAGGTTTTGTCACACGATATGCATATACAAGTAACATATGTAAACTTTCAAATAAGTTACAGAATCATACAATTATTTGTAAAAGAACCTACAATCAAAGCATTAAATCATTTCAGATAAACAATTACAAATTACATGAAAAATACCTAGGCCTAAATGCCAAGTTCAGAAAAATAGAACCTGGCTGTTAGATATCAACGATAAAAGTCCCAAGTCCGTCTTTTTCTTAATGCTCCCGAATTCCCAGCGTCTTTTGATAAGCAGAAGAAAACTCGTAGGCTTATAGGCCCCATTGTATCGCTGCATTGGTTCCTTTGTTTTTAGCTGTTATTTGATATTTATTTTAATAAGTTGCAAGTAATCGTATAAGACATATTGATTAAATTTACTGATAAAAGTGTTGTATTTGAATAAACTTAGGCTATTTGTAATAATAATATAATAAGGAGAATATAAATTATAACAATAATAATGATAAGTCGTCTTTACTTGGCGCAGTTAAGTAATTTGCCTTCTCTTACACTAGGCCGTCAACACAAAAACTGAAAGTGATACAAATAAAAAATTATTAATGCTAAGAACCAACTATAATTTACACTAAACAAAAGTAGAATTTAAAAAAAAACTAAAAAAAAAAAAACACTTAACCCATTAAACAATACATGGCCAGACACTCAAAAACTGATTTTTAACCCGGTGCCAAGTACAATAAATATATTCTACACAAATACTTAAATTAATGAATGTCAAGTACAAGAATTGAAATCAAGCAAAACACTACATATACCATTTATAAATATTATAATATTAACAACCTGGATTCAGACGGTGCTTACAATACAAAACAAGTATATAAGCCTACACTAAGAACGTTTTGTTAAATTGCAAACACATGTAATGTATAGCATTCGGAATAAATCTAAAAGCTCCCGTACCTAACTAATATCGCGACCGATCATTCAACGACGTGTAAAAACTAATCACCTATGAATAAAGACAAGATACTACGTTTAGGGTAAAACTTCACTTCAGATCGAACATGAAGTGGAGTCAACTCGGAATGAATGTGTAGCGAATTTGGACTGACGAACTGTGTTTACGGTAAATATTACAATCCAGATTGAATTGTAAATAAGAGTCAAGTTGAAGTCAGCCTGGACTGAAAACGTAATAATGCTATCTATCGACGACAGTACGAAGCAGAGAACAGATGACAAACGAAAAATAAGAGTTGCTCCAAATAAGACTTTTCTTTATGAGATGCACCACTTATCTTGTTCCGTTTGCTTTATAAAAGCCGTTTAGCTTTACAAATACCTGCTTTTAACGCTTTCTGTTAAATTATAATGTGTTCTCTGTTATTTTTTTAACCTAACCACAACACGTAACAACACAATATGGCAGCAACTTTGTCCTGCGCGTTTTCTTTTCAGTACAGTCTGTGTTTACAGTAAAATCTCAATCCGGATTCTTCACTTCAGTCCACCTCAACAAGTGGAGTGGATTATCTCGCTTCACTCCTACTTCAGTCCACAACAAAGTGTTTATGGTCAAATTTCAATCTGGATTACTCAGTCCACTCCAGCTTCAATCCGGATTGAAATATAACCCTAAACGGCCTAAAGATATAAGACATTACAATACCCATCTCCAGTCTTGCAACGGGAAACATTCATTCGAATTGTCATTTAAACTAGGTAGGTAGGTATCGAATTTTGATGCCTACTAAGCAATTTTAAAATATGTTAAAAACGACCATTACAGATGAAAACAAAGCAACAATTATTTATGTAAATAATTTGTTGACAACTTTAGGCCACAGGTCGGTACTTATGCTGTTTTTTTTTTCGGGATATTATTATTATTACATTCTAAACTTGAGCAGGTATCGAAAAACCGTCACGTAGATTTGCTGAAAATATATTTTGCTATGTAGCCTTAATATTTCAAAGCAAATATGGAATAATTTTGGCATATTATAGACTTAAATAAATAGTTTTAAAGTTAATTATTTACCTCATACCACAATTGAACTTTTTTTATATTATGCTGCATAGCAGAAACTATCTTCATAAATTTGTGTGACAGTATTACGATAGCTGCACTCGTTTAGAATTTAAAATATAATATTTTCAAAAAAACCGCTCAAATAGTAACTCGCAACTATTTTTGTACATTTTTGATTTCCTATATTGGAGAAATTGTGCCACGTGGGGCATTATTTTAAATAATGAGGATTTTGGACTTTGATGGAGGGTATAGATTAGTAAAATAATATACTGAAGTAACTTAAATGAACGAACCGTTCGCAAATAGTCAACTTGGTTCTGTAGTTTGCTATTAGAAAAAATAATGTGGAGGGTTTATCTGAGTTATGATAATTAATCATTTTATTGATAATCAAAGCAACTCCACTATCACGTAGTTAAATGAGATTCATTTCAAAATAAAAATCAACTCGAAGTTACCCAATGTTGCTGTTTTTGTTTTATTTATTTACTATTTACTTTTTTTTTAAATAGGTTTGGATAACGGCATATTTTAACACCAATAATAATCATAATATTTACGTAGTCCCGTACTACATCAATGTTAACACACGACATACGCAGCACTGAATAGGTACTACGCAAAAAGGTTTATCGTCATTTGAGATTGGGAATATTTCAATTTATTTCAAGTTTAGATAAGTATACACGTGGTAATCAGTGACAGATATTCGCCTATTTTCTTTTTTGAACTGATCATGGAAAGTATTTACACAAAGTACGGTTTATTTATTAAATTATTTATTTTAACAATTACATTTAAAATAGGTTATATTTATTTCCCCTTTTAATACAATAACGTTGCCTGAGTTTGTGTATTAAATGACAAGAACAATGAAAAACGTAACACATGGAAAATTTAACTATATTGAATTTTGTATTCTAATTGTTCTGTTCTGAAACTTCAACAGTATTTTACGTAACGGCTACATTTACTATTCCAGCTTTTGGTTTTTGCTCATAGTTGGGCTTTTGAAAGTTGTATAATTTTCGGTATTTCACAGGATTTCCACTTCGGTGATGACAGCGATTAAAAGAATTAGATAATAAGTTAACTACCAGGCTAGTGTATGTGGCTTAGAAGTTATGTGTTAAACATCGAATAGTAACGTCCTAGTTAAAATGAGTGAACATTGCCCACAACTATCAAAACTTCGGCTGTTTATAGGCTGTACCCGGTAGCTTCACTACAATACCTTTACGTGATTACTTAATACTTTAGTCATGCATTCTGTTTATTTATTTTAGAATCATTTTGAAATTAATAGTTTCGTATCACTTAAAAGTATAAGTGTGAAATATATACATATACACTTAAGTAATAAGAAACCCTTAATTTCAAAATAAATAATCAGAAAATATATAGGCTATACATACACGCACACAAACGTGGATTTCTGTGTGTAATTCAAGCGTTTCTGTACCATTCATCTGATTGTCGTGAAATTTTGGTAAGTTCTACGTGCGTCCGCGAAGGTTTCTGGCAAAAAAAATATGTAAACGGAATGGGGCAAAACAGGACAAAGGAGCAGAACGATACCCGATGAATATTTATGAATGCTGTTTCTAAAGGTCCGTTAACGTCCTTGAACATCATTTTGCACCCTTAAGAATTTTCAATACTTTTTTTTAGAACATTAAAAATTATTTTATAGTAATTTAACACTTCAAAATTAGGCCTATTACCAGTATTAATATTAGAGTATAATTTATATGACAATTTGTGTGCCGAATTACAAAGTTTCTTTTCATTTTCTTTTTCTTCTATTTTTTTTTTTCAGAAATATTTAGTTTTTGGAAATATTTGGTAGTAGAAATCCTATTTTTAATAATTTATTCGTTGCAGGCCTACTAAGACTTAGGCCTAGCTTTTTCACTGCTCAAAAATATATTAACTTGAAAGCCATACGTAAGAAGCCGAAATAACTTTAACTTAAAGATACGTCAATGTCTGTAGAATACCGATAAAGGTGCACTGAAAAAAAAAAATACTTATTAGTCACTGCAAAATATTTTTGTTAAAATGGACCTTAATAATTTTTTTTTTTTGTAGTGGTTAGAAAATTTTTTTTAGTTACTGCAAAACTTTATTGGGAACAGCAAAAATTTTTTTATGGTCACTACAAAAAAATTTGGTAAGGTCCATTTTAACAAAACGTTTTGCAGTGACTAATAAGTATATTTTTCAGTGTGGCGCGGTCGTTATTCGAGGTATTTTAATTCGGAAAAGCCCAGGTTCGATTCCTACTCCAGCCGTCCTGATTAAGCTTTATGAGTGTGTTTTTTTCGAAATCACTCCTTGCGAATACAAGTACTCACACATCGTTATTCCCGGTTTCCTGTCTGCTTGAGCATAGATTAGTCTCTAATGACTTCGCTGTCGACGAGTCGTCAACCCATTACTCATTAAGCCCATTATCATAAATATGCGATTACAAGACTTCCTCTTTTATTTGCTGTATCTTTTAACCTGCGGAACTCAATATGCTGTAAATTACTTTATGAATATTTTTCACAAATGTAGAACATTTCTAGTATCAATAAGTACCTACTCACTACACTGAAAGAAAAATTTTGTACTAAGTCTATCATTTAAAATTAATTTGTATTAATAAAATAATTTTGTGGTGGACACAATATTTTAGTGGTGTCAGCAAAATGTTTTTGTGGTGACCATAAAATAAATTTCGCAGGTTAACTACCCACAAAATATTTTGTAGCTGCCATAAGAGCCTATATTTTTTTTTTCGTGTAAATTCAACTGTTTTAGTCAGTTACTACAAAAAAAAAGTTTACTGTATCTCCTTTAATTTAAAATATGTTCTTTCAATACAATGAACCCTCTAACGGATTGAATGAATATTTTCTGATTGGCGGTGATGATTTATTTCTCTTTAGTTTATTTAAACTGCTTTGTCGGTAATAGTTTATAAAACTGCAGATTACAACAGCAAAATAAATTCACTAGTTAAAACAGTATAATTAAATACGTGATAAAAAAATAAAAACGCGTACTCAGTTCTGCAAAAAAAGCTGTGTAATTTTACACAGTATGTAAGTCTGGTGCTATTTGTTGTCGAAAGCACAAGAAAAACAGCAAAAGACGCAACTTAAGTTGGAAATTGAAACGACGATCGATTAAATGAAATTTATTTCCTAACCACTGAACCACCCTGAAAATAATGACTAACATTGCCGATAGTGTATTTATTTATTGTTGCAAACCGATGGTGTACGCAAACTTTATCCTTAAATTTCTTTAAAAATTGTGTACTAACGAAGCGAAACTTTTAAAAAAATAGTGTAGTTTCATAATTACAGAGGAGTAAACCTGAATATTTTCCAATATTCAACTGTCACACAACGTAAGAATTAATCAAGTAACACAATTCACTTTAAAAAACACGAGTAAGCCAAAACTAGTTGCGTACTGTTTTAGAAAAGTTGCTAACATGTAGACTAAGTAAATATAAATTTGTTAATACGTAGTGACATTTTGGTTGCAGAATGAAACAACAGTTTTCGAATGGTAGAGTACTAAGTTCCAAATTGTATTTATAAATTATGAAATAAACGAGATTATTTAATATTTTTTATTTGTTTTTAAACTTTTTGTCAGGCAAAACCACATATTTGCTCATAAAAACCTCAAACCCTATACGAATAAGTTAAAATTATACTCATCCTAAACTAAGATATATCAGTCGTAATAACACTGCTCGCAGTAGTCCTACGTCAAAATCTTTTCACTTAGTTTTGACTTTCCAAGTTAGAATGCTCTGTGTTTGAATAATTTTCCATTATTAGTTTATTATAAGTACCTATAGGCCTATAAGGCTTTTGCGTAAAATGTATACGTTGGTGCATTCTTAAATCTAATTTTCATTGTATGATCAGTTATTAGAGAAAAATATAAATGAACATATTTGCAATAATGAAATTATTAACTTCACGATATGTTGCAACTCCGTGTCTACACGCAAGTTCGAAAGTTTTAAGTTCCTTTTAAATGCGTAAATAGTACTTTCTAATAACTAAAAATAGTATTTGCTAACAAAAAAACTTATATACTTACAAGGCTTATAAAATGTGTAATTTTAGAAAAGTATTTATTTAGACTAAGCAGGAACTATTTGAAAAATTTAAAAATGTTATTAAGAATGTTTGATTTCATTTAGCATACAAAATTCTTGAGCTTGTGGAAGTGTTTACATCGTAATAATGAGGTAAACAACAGTGACCTACAATTTGATACACGTCGATCGAGCGAAACGACATTAGTAGTCATTGAAGACATACATTTAAAAAATAACGTCGTCTGAGTTAATGGCAACATCGTAATTACACTTTTCAGGTTTGTACTTACACTTGATTTTCTAATCGCTTTCTCGCCTCCGAAATTCTCGATGAGCACCATTCCGTCCTCTACAAACCAATCGATAGCGCTGTCTGTCGATTAATGCATTTTTAAAACAAAATGATTTATTGTACCAAGATATTGAATTGCACTGCAAAAATTCACTTAAGGTTTATTAACACTGTTGGATACTCGTAGCGTGGAAATCGGATCTTAAACTTTTTGCAATGTCATATCAATATGGCTGCAACTCAAAAAATATGAATATTTTAGCTATAGCTATTACTGTAAAAATCGTGTTCATGCTTTGAAAAGACCAAGACTACATTTATTAATAAAAGTTGAATAATATCGTTTTGCTGTATGCACTGGCTAAACTTTTCCTTGTTATGCAGCAATACAGGAATGTTTTCAAAAGTAACGTTTGGTAATTGTTTACCTCCTCCTGTGAAAAGTTATTATTCTGGAACTCAAAGGCATCAAACATTAAATAAACCGTTCTAGGCTGAATATATATAAACTTTGAAGAAGCTCTCCTTACTAATTATTAATTCTGACATGTGGCTGTATTACTTTGACAGTGTCAACTGTCAATAAACAATGTCCTTAGAAAAAGCGTAGTGTACTGAGCCATACTAAAATTCGCAACGAGCACCAGTACGCTTGACAGTGTGTGCTGGCGCCCTATTAGTCTACACTGTAAAAATATTCCTAATAATATTGGAACTTCGTAACCAATACGCAGTACGGTACATATACCTTACCTCAGATTGTAAATAGATCAAATGTTGAGCATTGTTACTATACAAATCTGGAAACATCACAAGGAAAAAATATTTTGTGGCAACTACAAAACCTTTGCGTATTTACCCTGCAAAATTTAATTATTGACCACTACAAAAACCATTTTGTTCACACCACTAAAACATTTTGGCAACCACAAAAGCATTTTGTAATTACTACAAAATAATTTTGCAGGGAAGACTTTATACAAATTTTTTTTCCAGTGCAGTATACAGTTGACTGTTTCCTAAAATGTTTAGGAATGGTGCCATTTACGTATGGGAAACAATTTATTTACTATTCGCCATTTTCTTAACACTCCTAAACATCACTGGTGATTGAAGTTATCAAATAATTTCTTATAGTGTATGTGTGTGACAGCATTTCTTGACGTCACTTCTAAATGCTCTTGTGTAAATTGTACCACACATTTGCCACTGTGGAGCATGTGAGATGATTTGTAATTAGCTGAACTTCATTTTAAATTTGTCCGTTACCATATTTATAGAGATGTTCGTTTTAAGCAGGCTGCTAGAACACAGTAAACATATTTGGACCTAAGGACAACATATTTTTAAGCCTACTTTCTGAAGGAAAACGTAGACTTATGTAATTACCTTCCTGTCTGCGTCTCTCTATCTTTCTTTCTCTTTCTCTCTCTCTCTCTCTCTGAGTGCCCGTGATTATGTGTTTCCTCCTCCCCTTAAAATTTTTTTAAACACGTGGACCAAATTTTGTCAAACTTGGTCCACATATATTACTTAGTAACCTGACTTACATTTGTGTATTGCGTTTGTTCAGTGTTTATATTTTCAAACTTACAGCAATTTTACAATTTTTTATCCAATTAGATATCTTAAAAACCACACTTTAGAATTTCATCAAACTCGGTACACGTAAAGAACATAAGGTGACTTGACTTTTATGTATTTTGTTAATGCTGTATGCAGTTTCAAAATGACGGTCACTTTTTAACATAATATTACACCTGAGGAAATATTCATCCACATTTCATCAAACTCGGTACACAAATACTACATCCTACGCAGATTTGACATTTGTGTATTTCGTTTATATTTTGTTCACATTTTCATAATATCGGCTACTTTCATATTTTTGGTATAGGGCCTACTATGACATGTGTAGGCCTAAAGTAATATTATAGCGAATGTAATCAAACTAGGTACACACGAACTATGTACAAAGATTACCTTACTTTTATGTATTTCGTTCATTCTGTACTTAGGCCCTATACTGTTATATAATAGCGGCCATTTATATATTTTTAACATACTGTAATGTATCACAGGAAATATTTTTCCATTGTATATTAATCTTGCTACGCACACACTGCTAGGTAAGTTGATTTGACTTTTGTGTATTTTTGTTCAGCCTATATGTTCATATTTTCAAAACGGTGGCTATTAGTTATATTTTTAGAATAATACGCTACACGTGTGGAAATATTTTTCTGAATTTGATCAAACCTGGTTCACATATGATTAACTACATACTAAGCTGACTTGATTTTGTGTATTTCGCTCATCCTGTGATTATTTTTTCCAAATGGGTCCATTTAATATTTTTAACATGATAAGACATATATGAGGATATATTTTTCCGTATTTAATTAATATAGGTACACGTACATTTGAGTAAGTTCAATTACTTTTGTTTTGTCTTTAATTTTATATTCACATTTTCGAAACGGCGGCCATTTTTCCATTTTCAGCACATTACGACATATATATGGAAATATATTTTCGAATTTCATCAAACATGGTTCACATATAGTAAGCATTACGTTTACTTGACTTTTATGATTTTTTGTACTTGCGTATTCATTTTCCAAATTGAGTATTTTTAAACATATTTTGAAAACACCAGAAATGTAAAGAACCGTTTTTTATTCATAACTACTTCATACTCAGTACGCATGTACTATTAAGTAAGGTGAATTAATTTTTTACGTTTTTTATGCCTTGTTCGTATTTTAAAAATGTGCCCCATCTGAGCATATTTTGTTTAAACTCGATATCTAAGGAATCATTTTTAGTGTGCTCAGTACACACAGTTATTTGTAAAGCGACACTACTTTCGTTTATTTTTTTTTTTTCACTCTGTGTTAAATAGTTACACTGTGGCAGAATTTGAAAGAATTTGTATCACATCAGATATCTAAATAAACTATTAATCAGAATATTAATCTAAATCAAGTACGAACGTAGTACCTAAAACAGCTACTTCGGTATTATGTATTTTGTCCATATTTTATTCTATTTTTAAAAAACTTTTTTCCTTCAAATTTTTTTATCACCTAAATATATTACGGTCATTTCCCCACGTTTCCTCAGATTCGGTATATATTTAGAGCTAGGCAAGGCAACGTGAATTTAAAGTTGTTGGTTCATGTTGTGTTTTGTAGTACATATAATCCTAATTTTGAAGAATTTACGACATGGATACATAAGTTTAATACATGTATGTGTAGACTGAAGGGCCACTAGAAAACCATTTTAATATGAATGCACTTTATAACCCAACTTTGATTCAACTATTCTGTGTTGTTGTGAGTCCGTCATGCTATAAAATAACTTGAAAATTAATTAATACACTGTAATTTAATATTTCTAGGTACACGTAATTTATTAAAATTTTTAGCGTTAAGTTTCATCCCCGTTGAGGAGAGTAGTCTTGCTAGTTATGCTGGCATTTTGTTTTTCGTACGTACAGGCTTCCGTTTATGGATTGTCATCTTTAGGATATCAAAAGTGACGTAGCTACTAAAGTGGTATACGTAATAGTTCGGCGAGTTTCGATTAAGTCCTTGTTAAATGTCACCTATACTGCTTTCAATTAAAAAGAGGCGGAGATTATAGCCGCCATGATTCAAGTCATTAAGACGTTACTTTCAGATTACACTATTAGGGGTTTTAATAAAGAGACGCGTGGCAGGTATTAACGCTGCCTGCTTGAACATTTTCTCGCGTAAAAACGAGGGTGTTAAGAACTTTAAAATTCGTAAAATTATTGTCTTAAAATTTAGCGTACATAACGTTAAATTTTAGAAATTTAATTATAGTTATGTATCTGTCTTGGCACTTGCAGAGGATAATGAAAATAGTTTTACGGAAATATGTAGCCTAATATTTGCAACATCACATAAGGATTTCTGAAATTTGTATATTTCATCTTTATTCTTCATTAATCAAATCTGCAAACCTACATCTATTCGAGAATGTAGTTTACCAGACTAATATTCCTGTTTCATTGAAATTCATTTAAAGGCTTATTACAACAGAGTTGTAAAATTCCCTGACAAATTACGTACTTTCTGGAGTATTTTTGCTTATGAAGTCTATACAATTATCTCCCGACACAGGTAGACCATTGCTGCTTATAAAATACCTAACTATTGTTTAGATGTGTAATTATACGTAATGAATTGATGAAAGTAACATTAACATTTAACAAAATTTAAATATCCGAACGTGTTTTTTTATGTTAGATAGGCTGTTCACGATAAAATGATCACTTTAAAAAAATTTTTTTTATTTTTCTTTTCGGCTTATGTGTACTTAATCTCCACATATTTATATGATAATTGCAGTGATTATAATGCATACAGTTTAAGGTAACCGCCTATCCTGGGGGCCGATTAAATATCACCACCTGCTATTTGCACCGACGCAGCGCAACGCAAGTGCAGAGCAAGTTAAATGCTTCTTCTATGGCGTTACGTGAGTATATAATTCCAATGTAACGCAACCAGACGCAACGTAGTTGCAAATTATGCGTTGCATCCGTAAAAGGCGATATTTAATCGGCCCCGTGTACGCCAAACAGTGTAAAGAGCTTCTGCCGTTACAAGCTTATTCCAAAACAGCGTAAGTTGTCTGCTTAGGAATAGCAATCAATGAAAGCTACTCAAGTGTGTAAATACCTACTTTAGGTCCTCCATTTATCTCTAAAGTTTATTACTAAGCTGGCGAAAATGGTTGAAAATAGATATTTTTGTGGCCCTTTTTTGATACGGAAATCTTGGAGCAGAATCTTTTAAAAGGTACAGGTGTGTACAGTAAATCTTCCAGTTCAGTGACTTTCGCCTAAAAGTTATACTTTAAATCTGAATTAGTGAATATTCAATGATTCACGCCGATGGATGGAGCAATTTCAACAAATTGAATCAGTGAGAAACCACTGTGAACGGGTGACTATTCACTGATTTCGATAGAGTGCCAACATTCCACAAGTTAACTCCACAGATTTACCAGTAATGTTTCACTGATTCAATAAGTGAAAACTATTCTTTGAAAACAACTGGAAAAAAAATGTCAATATTCACTGATTCACTTGTGAGACGTTGGCACTCGTAAAGGAAATAAGTGAAAATTTACTAATTTAACTGTGATTATTTTCACTTATTCAAATTGTTGAAACTGCTCCATCCATCAGCGTGATTCATTGAATATTCACTAATTCAGATTTAGAGTGTAGGGCAAGGCGATATGCGTGTACCTTGTCGTCCTTACCGCGTCCGTAGTCCTAGGCCTAGGACGTTTAAAATAAATTTACGTTCCTACTTTGCTTATGAATGTCGATGGTAAACATCACTGTTCTGTACAAATTACCACTAGATATTTGCGGTATGCATTGAATTAATATACATCGCACTACATACACCAAACTACAATTTGTAGCGTACTTGTACTCAACTAGTTTTGTCTACAGACTTACGCCCTTGAATAGTTATATGGACTATGACTTAAATCAGACGATATTTACATTTTACATTTTATACTTACCGTTCCAAAAAAAAATCTGCTTATGATCGTGTCCGCTACTGCCGCCTCCCCCCATTTTTTTTCTCGCTCTGTCTCTCTCACACTTGCGATATAACTTAACATTCTCTTAAAAATTGTAGTAGTTTTCGATGATTACATTAAAAAATGTGCTGCTCCTGTACTGCATTACTCAGTGCAGTATAATTTTTTATATGTAATATACTATATTCGAAATAATTTTCAATTTTTAAAATAGTTTATCAAAAATTTTTTCTGGTAAATGTAATTGTTAACGACGTCATAATTCAATTTTTTTTTCAAAATGTCAAAACTTGGCCACATAAAAGCAAAAGTTGGTCATTTTTAAATGTTCCATATTAACACAACGTAGGTCTGTGAAATTAATCTAACCTGTTCATGTATAAGTATTTTTGAAATATTTATTGTCTTCGTGGTTGTAATTTTTTATCACATTAGAATTCCACGCTTTAATTTTGTGTAATTAGGTTGTAGTGGGCCGACTAGCCCTTAAAAAGTGATTAAAAGTAATGTTCCATTTAAATACAGTAAATTATATTAGAATAATCGTAGAGAGCCCGTTGAAAACCCATTGTATTCAGAATCGTTTATTTAATCTTACCCAATCGCCATAATTTGTTTATGTAATTGAAATTTCAATTTAGTTTTGCATACTGGCGAGAGGCGAAGGGTTTGAGAGGAGTTTTGAAGTGTTTCACGGTCATTTAACCCTCCACACGGCGAAGAAGAGAGAAAGCTGTAAACATGATATGCTATGCTCTGTCCACTCTAAGGTTGCAGCAGAAATAGAAATTGCCAACGCAATAAATCAAAGCAATTGAATTATATCTTGATTCCTCACATTGTGGTTGTACCGTAACATAGTTACCTTGTATTTTTCCATTTTTCAATTGAAATTCAAGCTGTGCAAAAAAATGTTATTGACATTCACTTGAATGACTTAGCTGCAACCTTAGAATGGATAGAGTATAGCTGGCCCGAGACCTTGAACGGGTGTGGGAAATAGAACTCACAGGCTAAAAAGTAGGTCAGCGCAGGGGCGTGGCTTCACCTACCCCTTGCACTGAAATGTAATATAAATTTAATTATTAGTTATCATAAAGGGCCCAAATTTTGTATATAAGTTCAAGTAGGGCAATGTCAACCTGTATTAATTTTGAAAATAAATATTAAACCGATACAGAAGAAAGGCTGTGTTTAGATTTGACAGTCGCCCAGAGACTCTACGGTTGGTTGGGAGTATAAGAACGGGAGTTTTTTTTTTCTAGAGAAAATGCCGAGAAGGCGTCGGTTAGGGAGCTTGAGGGGGGCTCTTATCGTGACCCCGAGAGCTGTGGTTGTGCCCGGATTCGCCGCGGGTACACGCGGGAGTCCGCGGATTTACTTGGAGACTCTTGCTGTGGCCGTCACAAGAGGTGGACGAGAGAAGGATTCGCATATTGGATAAAGATTTGATTTCTTCGTTGTCGTCACCAGGGTGTTGACGTACATACGGTTGCCGCGATCACAGGCGTGGTTGGCCGCGAATATCGGCCGAGTCTATATTTTTAGACTCGTTTATCGTCACCAAGGGTGGACACTCGCGGGCCACCGTTTCCTCGAGACGAGGCGGTGTGAGGTTTGTAACATAGAATAAACCAAGTGCGAGTTTTATTTAAAAAAATGCCTAGAATATCTCTTGGGACTGACAAACTGAATTCGGTGTTTCTCAAGAATCCAAAAAAGAAAGAAATTCCAGTGTTATAAATCAGTATTAGTAGCACCTATCATAAAACTGGAGCATTAATCAAATTGATATCAATAGTTCTCTCTAAATAACCGAGGAAGGTTACAAGGCATACGTTAATCTTAATTTCTGACAAAGAATTTCCGTTGTAAATTAATTCAGTAACTTTACTTGTGTACCATCAAATTAGGTAGCTCGGTGATAAAACACTGGACCCACATTAGGATACCTATTGGTGTGATTACCAGTTTAGACAGTCTGAGAAATGTTTTATATCGTTTCCGAAATAATTCCAGGTGAAACCTGGAATAGTTGCTTCCCTTCCTGTTCCAGACGGGCAATAGTGATTCGTCTGTAATGACCTCGATGTCAAGGAGTCGCTAGGTCCTACACGCCTACACTGTAAAAAAAAAGCTTTCTAAACAGAAATGAAAGTTTTTTTACCTATACACAGTGTGGGAAACGTACTATACTTCAGCTTGTAAATAGAGAAAATGTTGAACCCCGTTTTTATTCAAGTCTCATAACATCAGTATGCATATGACTGTTTCGTAAAAATAAGTAGGACATGAACGCAATCAATACAGATGTAATTAATTACTGTGGCTAGGTACTTCTGCTCGTTAGAACATGAAATCTTTCAGAAAATTAAAACAGTTTTATCTTCTGGACACTATTCCATTGGGCTCTCTTTGTCGACTAGAACGATCAGTAGCGAAGCTCACTACTTTAATTACGAGTATTTCTTGGAGATTCCATCCTGTGGTTGCATTATCAGTCCCTCAAACAAATAAACGGAGTCAAACAAAGGGAGTAGGACTTTAATATGTATATGTACCTTGCTTTTGGGGATTTTTGTTGTAATGCAGTTATAAACTAATATTTTCAGTAATTATCCTTGTCAATACAATTCTACAAAAGTTTAAATAATTAATTTTCAAACCATTGTAAAATTTTCGTAAATTATTCTTTGTATATCCGACTACTTCCTTGTTTTGTACATTTTGAAATAAAATTATTTTAATAAAAGAAGTTTATCCTTTATTATTACGAAACCTCTGCTGAATATAATGATCTCAACTATTCAACTGTACAAACTGTAAATAACTTGGTGTCAAATATTTTAAACGTAGTGTACTGAAATACTAAACGTAAGAGACGGAGTCATATGAATTTGAATAAAACAACTGTTTTTTTTTCAGAATTACATATCTCTATTGTTATGGCATATTTCTGAAGGAAAAACTTTAGTTAATCTGTATGTGTAATTGAGTTCACCGACTGACTGTTATACCAATCTGCAACCCAAACCGCTAGACATAGAAACACGAAATTTTGTGAGGGTGACCTTTATGTCGAAGGCGAGGTTTAAGAACTAATTTAATTTCAAAATTCAACACCTAACGGGGTGAAAAGGGGTGAAATATGTTTTCTAAGATTCGTCTACGAAGCTCGAACCCGACGACCCATCGTCGAGACTTTTGCTTCAATGGGTCAAACATACACATTTATATAGCTAAGTTGGGGATTTCTCGAAATCCAGCCTTAAAGAGGGTTACAAGACCTTAAGTGTATTTTTGATGACTATCGATATTTGTCGAACCCTTTGCGATGCAGAGTTACTTTTCGAGTCAAAGTGATGCATATTTAAATACCCAAAAAAGCAGCTTCAAGAATTTTTCGAATTCGACTCACAAGAAGTACAAAAGGGCAAGTGTGTTTTTATTAATCGTCTGTATAGCTTGAAACCAGTGGGCTATCGTCGTGATTTTAATTTAATTTATATACATATAGGAATGTTTACGATGGGATTATAAAACATTTTGAAATTCTTTGTTTAAAGGGTTAAAAACCGTGATACGTGTTTTCTATTAGTCTTCCATATCTATCGAAACAGTCGAGATATAGGAGTGGTGTTTGCTTCAGAATTATGCTTGCGTGAATACACAAAATAAAATAAAATATACATCCGAAAATAAATGTTGAAAGACAAAAGAAAATATTCGGTAAAACTCTGGACACTACTGATTATTTTATTTTTCTTCATTTGTTGTTGACTAATTCCTTATGCGATCTTAATTTTTTTGTTGTTTTGGTTTGTGTATGTGTTGACTACAGCGAATTAGGCTTGTTTTCTCATTTTTCGTTCGTTTTTACTTAGTCTTATATGAGATTTTTTGGGACGACATAATATTGTAGTGGCGTATGTCCCCAACATTACAGTACGTTATTCTGTCCCACTGCAAGAAACATTCAAAGATATTATTGCATTTATGGTTTCATAATTTCCTGTGACCATACACGTTCAGCATCACTAAACCTTTATAGACGCCTCACTAATATTAGGTATTAAGGCCTCGCTCTTTAGTTTAGTAGTGGTTTCGAAAGTATTTTTTTTAACGCGATTTAATACATACTATGAAAAATTCATTCTAGCAGTTTTAACACTTATATATCATCGTTTATATCTGAGTTTTTCTGTTGCAATACACAAAACATATTTTGAAATTTTGCCCCATGAAGTAGCACACTTTTTGTTGTGAAAATGAGCCAAAATGAAGCAAAATAATTTTTTGCTAGCAAACGGTACTTTATTTTTAAAAAACGTTCTGACAAAATTGTGTTTTGTATGACTGTACACAGTCTCAAATTTTTTCAAAACATTTGGTTAAAAAATATTTAAGTTATTTGCAATTGTTTGAAATAAATGAAAGATCATGGCCTTAAGGGCAATGGTGCACCAACGAAACTGATCGAAAAACTTATGTTGCGTTGATTTTCTTTAATCAGACAGCAACTGTATATAATTTTAAGACATTGTATGGAAAAGTTGTGGAAAAATTATTTTGTTCGAAGGAAGTTATCTAGAATTTTACATAATTTTGAATTTTCCAATAAATCTGGTAAACTGCTAGGCTCT